>OZ023270.1:4999261-5215162 GCA_964006375.1 Tillus elongatus
TGTCTCAATTACTGTTTATGGAAGCGGAGGGTTAATTATCAGAATAAAAGATGTAGGAACGAAGCACATATGTTATGACATAGATAACGGTATATTGATAACGATATTAAAGCACAAAACTTAATAAACATAATAATATTAACAATATGATATATAAATAAATTCTGGACGCAGCAAGTGCGTTATGGTAGTGAATTTTCATAAAAATCTTTTTAATAACAAATATGTGTTTTTTTAAGAAAGCAGGCATCAAATTTGGTTACCAGTATAACCTATATAGTAAAAACAATGTGCCATGTTCCATTAAAATAACTTTATTGTGTGAAAATGTACAAAAATTTCCAAAAGTAAACTTAAAATGTTCCCGAAAAAACACTATTCTTGGTCAACCTTATAGGTTAATAGCAAATTGAGCTGTTCAAATATGAAACATTTGATCAAAATTCGCTACCATAACGCACTTGCTGCGTCCAGAATTTATTTTCTTACAAACATGCATTATATTTCGATGGAAAATGCAAAAATGCAATAACATAAGGTGTTAGAACTTTACCAAGACTAGTTTTTATAAACACCAATAGTAAATACTGGTGCAACAGGCAGTTCCCGAATTCCCTGAACCGGTTTCACACGTGTCGAAGCACAAAGGGAACAGATGAACAGGAGAGACCGCTAGAGACTGTCACACAGGACAGATCTCATCTTAGATATCCATATTAATAAAATCATTGTAAAATTAGGAATATAAGTATTTTTGTGTATAGTTAATTTAGTAAAGTTATTTAAAAAATGGAGTGTTAGTTTCCATACTAGCGATTGACATCCCCAACATTAAACATCTTGGTCCATTCGAGCGGGATATGAAAATATATGGAAATTAAACATATAAAAGATAAATTGACCTGGTGCAAATAACTACAAGTTAGCTGACTGGTGACGACTTCAGGATAGAGGATACAATCGACTGAGTCATGTCCATCTTATTTCAGTATTCCATATTCCTTTATAATATTTGCATGCTTTGATTTGTGTACTCGTATAGTTATAAAACTGTTACTTAACTGTCTTCAAGAAAATTAAAATTTACAAGCGATCGATCGAGAGGAATAATTATGTAATAAAAAATTAGACCTTGCTTTGTCTAGATACCTGTATGTGTATATATAAAAAAATAAATACAATTCTTTATCAAATTTAAAAGGCTTAAACAATTGATTTTAATTTACTATTTTCATTATAAATAAATAAAATAATAAAAATTCTGGACGCAGCAAGTGCGTTATGGTAGTGAATTTTCATTAAAATGTTTTTAATAACAAATATTTGTGTTTTTTTAAGAAAGCAGGCATCAAATTTGGTTACCAGTATAACCTATATAGTAAAAACAATGTGCCATGTTTCATCAAAATAACTTTATTGTGTGAAAATATACAAAAATTTCCAAAAGTAAACTTAAAGTGTTCCCGAAAAAACACGTTTCTTGGTCAACCTTATAGGTTATAAGCAAATTGAGCTGTTCAAATATGAAACATTTGATCAAAATTCGCTACAATGCACTTACTGCGTTCAGAATTTCTTTTGTTACAAACATGCATTATATTTCGATGGAAAATGCAAAAATGCAATAACATAAGGCGTGTTTGATTAAAAAATATATGAAACATTTGATCAAAATTCGCTGCCATAACGCACTTGCTGCGTTCAGAATTTCTTTTCTTACAAACGTGCATTATATTTCGATGGAAAATGCAAAAATGCAATAACATAAGGCGTGTTTGATTAAAAAAAAGGAAATTTGTATCACCAACGACTTATGGGCCACCCTGTGATTGTAGAAATATTATTTTAAGATGTAGCTCAAGACACCCTATAATTAATATATACAAATTTTTTTCATATCTTATATAATAACGGATATATTGAGCTTTATTGATTTTTTACGAAAATTCGACAAAAATTGTATACCATTAAATGATAAACTCTATAGCTAAGGCTACTTGTCAAGCATCAGAGAAAGGGTCTATTTGAAATGAATTTTCTGCAAATATTTTAGTAAAATGAAGGACAATGACGGTTGAAACTAAGACTTTGGGGTTTGTAAAACATCCTTCTTGAAACATTTTATTTCTATAGCCCGTATTAGATTCAAGTTATTTGCCTAAATGTTGCCAATTTTGACATTTTAAATCGCCACTTTGACGTTTTGAGGAAAACCCCAATTTATTTTTCTTTAAATGCATATAACTTTTTTGTCTTTTGAGCTACATAGCTAAATTTTGGTAGGTAACTTACCTATAAGGATATAAACCTGCGTGCCAAATTTGGTTGCCCTTACTTTGTTGATTCCGGAGATATAATTTTTTTTCGAAAGAAAACGCAAAATTTTCCGGGAAAACCTAGGCAGATTTTCCTGGCTAACGAACTTATCCAAGCTATTTGCAAAAGGAATTTTTTCACCAAATTTAATCAAAATCGGGCCATTATTTTTTGAGTTATCGGTGTGATACATATATATATATATATATATATATATATATATATATATATATATATATATATATATATATATATATATATATATATATATATATATATATATATATATATATATATATATATATATATATATATATATATATATATATATATATATATATATATATATATATATATATATATATATATATATATATATATATATATATATAACATATAAAAATTGAAACTGACCTTGGATATGTTTTCTGGGGGGCCTAATTAGCGCTCATGTGAAGAAATTTTTTCAAAATTCAAAAGTCGGGATCTCCTCATTAGTGAATTTTTTTTAAGAAAATTCACTAAAAATGGGATAATAGAACTTACTCAAGTATTGTCATCTTTGACTATTAAATAATAACAGTGTTTATATAATTAAATAGTCGCGGCGTTATTTACCCGACTACATTTCAGCAGCTTATTTAAAATGAACGATATACATTTCCGCCTACATTCTAGAATGGAGTTTAATTAACTATCTATTTACTACAATGAATCTGCTTTATATTTACCAACAATGACATATTTTGATTCTTAACCTTGCTGACTAAACATTCCTGTCTGTCTTACAAATTCGTTTGTTATGGTTTATATGCTGAATGTGACAATTTCAACGTTGCTCCATATAATGTCGACCTCCAATTTATTGAAATGTTAACATAACTGCATTACCGAATTTAACTGACCTACTTGTAATAATTATTTTGGTGTTTTTACTAATTACATTTTTAAGGCTATTAGGGCCGTTATGAAATATCATCTGTTCACCTGAACAATTACAGAAAGATGCTGTATGAAATGTTGTCAAAGTTTGGCTTTTCATCTATTGTCCTCAGGACACCAAACAGAAGGTGCGTAAAACAGGAAGGCAAGAGCATCACAAGACTCGAAGAAATCAGAGGATGAATACAAAATACGCTTTTTTTTAAATAAGCGTCTTTTGCATTCATCCTCTGATTTCTTCGAGTCTTGTGATATTTCGGCCTCCCTGTTTTACGTAACTTCTGTTTGGTGTCTTGAGGACAATAGATGAAAAGCCAAACTTTGACAACATTTCATACAGCATCTTCATTTAACCATGTTTTTTGTACAAACGTATGATGTGAGTCATTTGGAATGTAACTTAGAGTCGTAGTTTCTTTCCTGAATTGAGTTGCGTTGAGTTTGAGTGAGCGAGTATCAACATCCAAACATTCGGGATGGCACGATCTTGTAGGTCAGTCACCGCAGGTTTTCTAATTGCAGCTAAAGGTCATTTATATTTATTATACCTATTAGTAATAATAATAATTTATCCCTTAAATATATACACATTTATATATACACTATATAAACATCCATACATCTTGTTATTTTGTTTTGTTTTTCTAGTATATTTTCTTATAATAAAAAATTCACTAATGATGAGATGCCGACTTTTAAATTTTGAAAAAGTTCCTTCAAATAAGTGCTAATTAGGCAGCCTAGAACACATATCCGGGGTCAGTTTCGATTTTTATATGTTTATATATATATATATATATATATATATATATATATATATATATATATATATATATATATATATATATATATATATATATATACAGTGCGCGCCAAATCTATGGACCGGGACTTATAAAATCTAAAGTAAGCGGCCAAAAAAAAAAAAAAAATTTGATTAGCGCATATGTGACGTATTTTCGCAAATTATGACATTAATTCCAAGTATTTACTTCTTTTATTACAGAATATACAGGGTGTAGGTCTTTTTTTAATGGTAACATGGCCAGTACTTGTCAATGTCTGAAAGTACAATCTTTTCTGCATCTAAGAGTGTATCACAAGATGGGGGTTGCATAAGAAAAAATTACAGAAAGAAAGTTAAATGTGAAGTAAGACACGAATACGAAATGGACAATGATTATCCGTATTTTCCCCTAATATTTTAACTTTTAATTTTTTTGTTGTCTACAAACATTAATTGTTGGGGTATAAAAACAAAAAAATAAGTTTCCAAATTTTTCTTTTCATCGAAACATACATAAATGTAAAAAACTAAATCATCTCTAGTTAGTTTGAAACAATCGCATGAGATAATTGTTATAACAAATGGCCTTCTGCTGCAACACAATGGCCTAATCTGTCCATCAAATAATGCAATGAATTTAAAAAAAAAATTACCTTGTTGGTATTAACATCATGTATTTCCTGGGAAATTCGATTTTTCAAATCATCAACATCATTTGACTTACTTTTGTAAACCTTGGTCTTGAGGTATCCCCACAAGAAAAAATCTAACGGAGTTAGATCTGGTGATCTAGCCGGCCACTCCAATGGACCTCTTCTAGCAATCCATCGTCCAGGAAAGATATAATTTAATAATTCACGCACATTTCTCGCATAATGTGGTGGTGCACCATTTTATTAGAACCAAACTCTTTCGTGAATGTTTCCATTGTTTTCTGGATACCATCTTGCAAGAAATGGTAATATGGAGTTATTTAGAAGTGCTAAATATTTGTCGCCATTTAAATTTCCATCTATGAAGAAAGGCCCAACAATATGTCGCTCAATAATGTCACACCAAACATTAACCTTTTGATGGTGTTGAGTATGACTTTCCTCCATCCAGTGAGGATTATTATCGGACCAATACCTACAGTTTTGGCGATTGACAGTTTCATTTAAACAGAACGTTGCCTCAGCGGAGAAACAAATTTTATAAATAAACTGGCGATCATTTACACACCTATCCATCATGACACCACAAAATTCTGACCTTCTGTCAAAATCATCATTAGATAATTCCTGCACAAGTTGAATTTTATAGGGATGGTATTTTTCTTTTTTCAACACCCTACGAAGCGACGTTTGCGAGATATCAAGATATCGGTCAACTTGTCTAGTTGAGACATGGGGAAATTCGGGCAATAGCCAGTAGTCTACCTAGCTGTTTCTCCTTGGTTGTTGCAGATTTTGGTCTACCTAATTTTGGTTTATTTTCAACAATGTCCGTCTCTTCAAATCTCTGGATAGTTTTGCCCACAGTTCTCCTACTAATAGGGAGTCTTTCGGGATACAATTCATTAAATATCCGTCAAGCCTCCTCGTGAGGTTTTTGTCTGACTCCATATATTCGTATAATTAAACTATGTATGCTTTTCACTTAATTGATCCATATCTTACACGACAAATTAAAAAATTACTCCAGAAACACTCAAATATTACTTGACCAGTAAAGGCGGAAGCACACGCTGCCAGCTTGACTGTGACAGTAACTTAGAATTGTTATTATCTTATCAAGGTGAAAAAGTTTATAATTTATAAACCATCCTCAGTAAGACAAATAACGGGACAATGTACAAGCAGATTAGCTTTGAATTTATTAAGACCATTCGACCAGTTCGTATTCGTGTGTTACTTTACTCAAATATTACTTGACCAATAAAGGCGGAAGCACTCGTTGTCAACTTGACTGTGACAGTAAATCAAAATTTCCATTATCTTATTAAGGTAAAAAATATCATTTATAAAGCATCCTCAGTAATTCATTGATTGTGGTTGCCCTTACTTGGTGAAACTGGTCCATAATACATACAGACTTGGAGACTACTTCTCTGGCTTCACTGTGAAGCCAGAAAAGTAGTCTCCAAGTCTGTATGTACATTCTCAGTAAGACAAAAAATCGTAATATTGTACAAGCTGATAAGCTTGTAATTTATTGAGACCAGTCGACCAGTTCGTATTCGTGTGTTACTTTACATTTCATTTCTTTTCTGGTATAAAAGAAAAAAAAAACGGGACAATGGACAAAAAGTATAAGCTGATAAGGTTGGAATTTATGAAGACGAGTCGAGGAGATCGTATTCGTGCTTTACTTCACATTTTTTTTCTGTACTTTTTTCTTATGCAACCCCCATCTTGTGATGCACTGTTAGAAGTAAACAAGATTGTACTTTCAGAAATCAACAATCCCTGGCCCGGCTACCAATAAAAAAATGACCTAGACCCTGTATATTTTGTAATAAAATTGGTAAATACTTGGAAATCACGTCATAATATGCGAAAATACGTCAATATCAAATTTCAATTATTTTTTTTGGCCGCTTACTCTAGATTTTATAAGTCCCGGTCCATATAATTGGCGCGCACTGTATATATATATATATATATATATATATATATATATATATATATATATATATATATATATATATATATTGCAATATATATATATATATATATATATATATATATATATATATATATATATATATATATATATTGCAATATATATATATATATATATATATATATATATATATATATATATATATATATATATATATATATATATATATATATATATTGCTATGTTATTCTAGTTTACTTTATGGGTAGTATATACCTGCAAACATTTATTTTAGAGCTGAGAACATATGTCTTAATCATCAGGTTGGGTTCCTTATAATTACAGCTAGCTTCTACTAATTAAAATTCACTAATATGTGTTATTTAAATTCATTTATTGATTTTCACTTGATCAAAAATTAATTTCGCTCTGCACAGATGGCTATACAACAATTTTGCTGATTAATTATCAACCAAAAACAATACTTCCGTTAATTACAATCTGTTATATATTCCATTTAATTCATTACACAAATTTTACGGTGTCTATTTGACACACATTAAATACAAACAGAAACGTTTAAAGCATTCATTACATAAACATAAATTGAAAAATCCTATTAAAACATTTAACTGTGCCGATATGACACTCGTTAAATACAAAGAGATATTTTAAAACATTCTTTACATAAATATAACTTGAAAAATCCTATTAAAACATTCTGGTAACATTATAACTAATTACACAATTAATTAAACATGATACTACATAATCAATATACATCGACAATTCTACAGAGATCACGGTCTCTTTCCGTTTATTTCAAACAAAATTTTTGTTTTTGAAATTTATTAGCACAAAAATATTTGATTGGTGCTGTTAAAATGGTGAAATTCAACCCGCACTGGTCAATTTAGGAAAAGGTAACACTTACTGACATATTTTCCATTGGATTATTTATTGTTCTTCCATTAATGCGGCACTTGATTAATTATTATTATCTTTCTAATTTGTCCATGCCATAATTTACTGTCCATTTATTGATTATTAACGGATTTACTTCGTTAACATATTGATATATTTATTCCATAGTCGTAGCACTCTGGAGGTGTTTTATACTCTCCCTTCGATGCACTCTGGAATCTCTTATGTCAACTTACATAATTATGACGATGATCACCTGGTCTGGTAAAGTGATGCTGATGAATTCACTGGATGGAAAAGACGCCGGACCCTCTCGGACCGTTGCTTTTATTAACTCTCTTACAGGTGAAAAAACGCTATTGTTCGTCACACCACCTGTGTTTGAGTTTTCCGTCAAACCTTTAGTGTCTTTTTACGTTTTTTTCTTACGCGCACATTACCTTAATACTCCACAAACTTTTGTTTTTTACAAATGACCTCCGCTCTTTTACTACATTTAGTCTTTAGCTAGCTTGGTCATATCTATTTTTTACATACAATAAAATCAACAGAACTGCATTTATTATCTACAATCTCATTCTCCCTACAAAACTGAAGCATTGTTCTTGGTTTCTTTATGGATATTTCTAGAATATAATTTTTTTTTATTACTCGAATGTAACTTAACATCGAGGGTTGCTACATGGGTCACTGACATTCATGTCGGGCGTTGACATCTCCTGCCAAAACTCTTTCATTGCTACATTAGGGTGTATACATTTATTTTATATATACTAGTCTGCATAAATTTCCCGTTTTCCCATTAAAATTTCGTAATCTTTCCTATCATTTGCTATCTATAGCAATATATATATATATATATATATATATATATATATATATATATATATATATATATATATATATATATATATATATACTCTTGTCTGTTTTTTTCGTGAAGAGTTATGTTAACATTTACTGGGTTTAGACCTGATCAGTTCACCGTTTTCAACTTTAACGGCAGCACACAGATGACGCTATTACAAAATCAGAAACAACCACGGACAACTAGCAAACATTAACACCAAATACTATATAATTACAATACGGGAGACTCCTATGCTTTAGCATTGGTGATATTTGTGACAAGTACACTAGCGCCACCTCGCGTGAAGTACTGACAACTGAGCGGGTAATTTGAATTCATATTTACCTGCATATTCTTAATTTGGAAAATTGGTTTATTATAGATGAATATAAAAACTCGTACATGACAAAACAGTGAAAATTTTCTGATTATATAGTTGTAAATAGAACCAAATACTATATAATGACAATACGGGACACTCCTATGCTTTAGCATTGGTGATATTTGTGACAAGTACACTAGCGCCACCTCGCCAGAAGTACTGACAACTGAGCGGGTAATTTGAATTGTATATTTACCTGCATATTCTTAATTTAGACAATTGGTTTATTATAGATGAATATAAAAACTAGTACATGACAAAACAGTGAAAATTTTCTGATTATATAGTTATAAATAGAATTTGTATCAACAATCAGCTTGAGACCTAAATGAATTCGGTATGAATAATTCTGCAAATTTCTCTTACCCATAATCTTATTTCATCATAATTTAAAGTACTACCTTGAAACCGTCATTAAACTACTATTTCAAGGGTAGATATAGGAATATACTGATAGCCGTTTCTGGAGGATATTAAGTTGCAATCTGTACTCACCTATAAATAATTGTTCTAGGTATAAATGGTAGCACAGTACTCAATTTGCTGTATCTCTACATGAAAACTGTCTTATTAATCTAATATTTTAAAATATGTAACTGATATACTTAGTACAGTATTAAAAAATTGTGCAGATGAAAGGTGAGACTAACTCTTACTTCCGTGAATAAATCTATTAAAGGGCTGAATCTGCTATTTCTACTTGTCTCTATAAAAACTTGTCTTGGGAAGATAATTAAAAGCCTTTACCAAGTAAAATAATTTTAAATGTGACAATTTATGCCATACTGAAATAAAAAAGGACACAGAAGAATATAGAAAAACAGTTTTCTTATACCATTTATGATTAATGTAAAACTTTTTTTGCCTTCATATTTCTTTTTGATGCACTGGAAGACAAGTTATGATTGAATCATTTCAACCATCCGTTTACCAAGTTTATCTATAAATAGGTACATGATGGTAAATATTACACAATAAATTATCTTTTGCGAACTGTACATATTGGCATAAAAGTGATTGTGAATTTGTCTTCTGCTTCAAATCATATTCACGTTTCGCCATCCTTTGGAAACCTATGAAATGTCTTTGATAGATTTGGCACGTTATAATTCGAACAATTATAGATTGCACACACCCAACTACTAATATTCATTGTGAAAAACACGGCTCAAACTTAATCATACACATTTAAACACCAGCAATTGCTAGTGTTACACGTTCTCGAACGACGTAACATCAGTACTATCCGCTAGGGGCGCTGATATTTTTGTAACACGAAATCAGCCGGAGTGTCCTGTATTGTCATTATATAGTATTTGTTAACACGCTCACATAGTTTCCTTTAATTTTGTCAATGGCCACAAACCAAAGAATAAAACTCTGGACGCAGCAAGTGCGTTATGGTAGTGTTTTCATAAAAATGTTTTTAATAGCAAATATGTTTTTTTTAAAAAGCAGGCACCAAATTTGGTTACCAGTATAATCTATATATTAGAAACAATGTGCCATGTTTATCAAAATAACTTTATTGTTTGAAAATGTACAAAAATTTCCGAAAGTAAACTTAAATTTTGCACGAAAATGAAAAAATTGATTCAAATTGTTTCAAATTGTTTCAAAATTTGAAGCATTTAATGAAAATTCGCTACCATAACGCACTTGCTGCGTCCAGAATTTCTTTTCTTACAAATATGTGTTATATTTCGATGGAAAATACAAAAATGCAATAACACAGGGCGTGTTCGATTAAAAAAATTCACTAAACAAAAGAAACTTTTAATCACCAACGACTTATGGGCCACCTGTAATTGTGGAAATATTTTTTAAGATGTAGCTTAAGACACCCTACAATTAATGTATACAACTTTTTTTCGTAACTTGCATAATAACGGATATATTGCGCTTTAATGATATTTTACGAAAATTCAACAAAAATGATATACCATTAAACGATAAACTCTATAGCCAACACTACTGCTAAAGCATCAGAGAAAGGGTCTATTTGAAATGAATTTTCTGGGAATATTTTAGTAAAATGAAGGACAGTGACGATTGAAACTAAGAGCTCAGGCTTTGTAAAACATTATTCTTGAGACATTTTCCTTCCATAGATCATATTAATTTCAGTTTCATTGCCTAAATATTAACAATTTTGACGTCTAAAATCGCTATTTTGAGGAAAAGCCAAATTTATTTTTCTTTGAATGCCTGTTACTTTTTTCTCCTTTAATTTACGGAGCTAAATTTTGGTACGTAACTTGCCTATAATGATATAAGCGTATGAAATTTGGGTGCCCTTACTTTGTTAATTTAGGAGCTAATTTTTTTTTCGGTTTTTTCGAAAGAAAACACAAAATTTTCCGGGAAAACCTCGGCTGATTTTCTTGGCTTACAAACTTATCCAAGCCACTCGCGAAAGGAAGGTACTCACCTAATTTTATCAAAATCGTTCCATTATTTTTTTAGTTATAGGTGTGACACATAAATATATAAACATACATACATATATATATATATATATATATATATATATATATATATATATATATATATATATATATATATATATATATATATATATATATATATATATAAACATATAAAGTCTGAAACCGACCTCGGATTTGGGTTCCAGGGGTCCTAAATAGCGCTCATTTGAAGAAATTTTTTCAAAATTCAAAAGTCGAGATCTCCTCATTAGTGAATTTTTTTAAAGAAAATTCACTAATACGACAAAGACAGTCAGATCACATGACATTTCTAACTTTGACGGCAACACACAGATGACGTTTGAAATCAATCACCGACAAGTAAGAAACTTTAACAGGCATGTCTGGTTCAAATACGGATAATAATACAAAATGTCTTCTCTAAATAGAATAACATAATCAAAGATTAAAAATTCCAAAAAATTATAGTAATTAAGATATATTTACAGGCAATTACATTTGAGTGATGGTGTGACAAACAGGTAAGATATGAAAGAACATAATTTGTAGAAACATATTGCAATGATTTAAAGGGAATCTACTCTCTAAAAATGACTTTTTCGATGTTTACAGCTGTCAACCGTAAATTTGGAATACACTATTTTGGTACACTGTTAATAGATTAATATAGAAGAAAGTAACGAAATAAAAAACCTGAGGAAGCCCCGCATGAGGCGGCGACACATCGTTGAATCAAAAACACAAATGTGGTTTTAATGTTTGTCTAAAAATGAAAAAGTTTCCAGGAATCGAAATCCAGTAAATTATATATATATATATATATATATATATATATATATATATATATATATATATATATATATATATATATATATATATATACAGGGTGTTTCAAAAATGTTGGTCCATGTTACAGGTGCACATTCAGCACAAAAAAATAAGACTACTTTTTTCTATAAGCATGGGTCCGCAAATGCTTACTTTTTTTAAAAACAGCGTGTTGAAATTATTTGTTTTTGTCAGTTTTTCACGAATAAGTCCAAGTCAAATAAATAATTTGGCTTGAAAATTGGCATGTGGGGGTTTTCGAGGGCAAAAAATTGAAATATATTATTGTTAACAACACTGCTGGTAGAGGGCGCCACCTGTAAGACTATGTTTGCATTCAATTGGCTATAATTTTTTGACACCTAGTAATATCGGCCTACCGTATAGCTACATTGCAGCCCTTATCAATTGTAAGCAAAAAAAGTATATTTGATCCAAATCTCTCAGACACACCATTTTCGAGATATTTCAATTTTTGTATGTCGATGTCAAAATTAATTTTTCTCAAGTAATTAATTGTATTGTCTGCAAATTTTAACAACAAATAAAACAACTAATAAAAAAGTTTATAACATTTTATAATACCTGACTACAACAAATGTTCAAAATGACCACCCTCCACTTCAATACACTTTTGTATTCTGCGGAGCATACAACGTCGTACTCTGTGAAATATTTTTGGTGTATTTCTAATTTGTTCGCATCCAAGTACAATTATTTGGTGCATATCATCAACATTTTCAACATCTGCTTTATAAACAATACTTTTGAGATGCCCCCATAAATAAAAGTCCATAGGATTTAAATCAAGGGATCGAGTCGGCCATGGCTGAGGTCCACCGCGTCGGATCCAACTGCGTTCAAAAGTATTGCTTAGGTAATTTCTGACATTTAGGGCGAAATGTGTGTGTGTGTGTGTGTGGGGGGGGGGGGGGCGCTCCGTAATGCATAAACCACAGGTTATGTCTTATGTCAAGAGGTAAATTTTCTAATAACCCATTTAGTTGGTTTTGCAGGAATTTAAGATAAGCTGTAGCATTAAATCTGTGGGGTAAAAATTGGTCCTATTAAATTACACCCTACAATTCCAGCCCATAGATTTAAAGAAAATTGCTGTTCATGATGCCTTTAAAAACTGCGTGGGGATTTTCGTCAGCCCAAATATGGCTGTTACGAAAATTGACGATCCCGTCGCGCCTAAATCCAGACTCGTCAGTGAACAATACAGAATTCAACAAGTTCTCTACATTATTATGTTGAAGAAACCATTGGCAAAATTTTAGGCGAGGTATAAACCCCATTTCAGGCGATAGTGCATGCACACGTTGGATGTGATATGGACGCAATTTTTGCTCGTGAAGAACTCGCCATATCGTTGCATTGGATGCTCCCAGATGATTGGCCATTTCCCTAGTACTTATCTTTGGATTTTATTCAATTTCATCCAAAACAGCTTCTTTAAAATCAGGATTTCGTGCACTTCGTGGTCTGCCTCGATCAGCAGCAACTTTAATAAATATATACTATATTTTAAAGAGACAGATTGATGTATTAGATAATGTAAGTATGTACCTGTTTCTCGCAGACGGACGTCAATCCGTCGAAACATCCTTCTGTTTGGAATTCTCCGATTTGGGAAGGCTTCTTCATACAGTCGTTTCGCCTCATAACAGTTACCAAAAGCCCGTGAATACATAACATGCATGTCTGTTAGTTCATTGTTGGTAAAGTCTTCCATATTTAATTAGAAAAGTTACGGACAATACAATAAATTACTTAAAAATAGTGAGTAGTCTCAAACGTAAAAGTCAAATGTAGTATATGTCACGACGAAAACGCAAAAGTCAAGTCCCGTAACGATGGAAACCACTTTGTTAAATGGTTTGTTCAAAGTTTGCTATCATGGCTTTTTATTTTATCTTCACGATTGTGTCTTGTCAGTTCTTTTTTCTGGTAAGATTTTAACTTTTAAGTAGATAATAAGGAAACTTAGTTTATACATACTGTAAGCAATTAAAAGGTGAAAAACCTATTCCTATGATTTGTCCCAGAATTAATTTTTGAGCGACATCGTCTTACAAAAATTGAAATATCTCGAAAATGGTGTGTCTGAAAGATTTAAATCAGGTACACTTTTTTTGCTTACTATTGATAAGGGCTGCAATGTAGCTATACGGTAGCTCGATATTACTGGGTGTCAAAAAATTATAGCCAATTTAATGCAAGCACAGTCTTACAGGTGGCGCCCTCTGTCAGCAGTGTTATTAACACTAACACATTTAAATTTCTTGCCCTCGAAAACCCCCACAAGTCAATTTTCAATCCAAAATTTTAATTTGACTCGGACTTATTCCTGGAAAACTGACAAAAACAAATAACTTTAACACGCTGTATTTAAAAAACTAAGCATTTGCGGTATTATTTTTTTGTGTTGAATGTGCACCTGTAACATAGACCATAATTTGTAAGATACCCTGTATATATATATATATATATATATATATATATATATATATATATATATATATATATATATATATATATATATATATATATATATACGTATCACACCGATAACTCAAAAAATAATAGGCCGGCTTTATATAAATATAGCGAATACCTTCCTTTTGCTTGGATAAGTTTGTTGGCCAGGAAAATTAGTCCAAGTTTTCCCGGAAAATATTGTGGTTGATTTTGAAAAAAATTATATATGCGGAAATAATAAAGTAAAGGCAACCAAATTTGGTTCGCGGATTTAAATCTTTATGGGTAAATTACCTACCAAAATATAGCAGCGTAGGTTAAAAAATTAAAAAGTGATAGGTTTTCCTCAAAATGTCGAAGACGCGATTTAAAACGTCAAGATTGACAACACTTAGACAAAGAACCTGAAACTAATACGAGCTATGGAAAGAAAATGTCTCAAGAAGAAAGCTTTACAGAGCCTGAAGTCTTAGTTTCAACCATCATTGTCCTTCATTTTACTAAAACGTTTACAGAAAATAGACCATTTCTCTGATGCTTTCGCAGTAGGCTTTCTCTGCCAGCACATTACTGTCACTAAAAACATAGTCTGTACAAGAAGTTCCTTAATGACGTGCTAATATTTTAGGCTGGCATTTTTTTAGGTCATTTTATGAAATAAGTTCATATTAATATTTGCCTACAACCGCTTAACTTCTAAGATATAGGATGTTGAAATTGTATGTAGATATCGTTGTTTTTAGTGAATTTTCTTGAAAAAATTCACTAATGAAGAGATCGTGACTTTTGAATTTAAAAAAATTCTTCAAATGAACGCGAACTAGGCCCCCTAGAACACATATTCAGTGTCATTTTCAGGCTTGGATAAGTTCGTTGGCAAAGACAATCGGTCTCGTTTTCCCAGGAAAATTGTGTATTTTCTTTCAAAAAATTCATATATTTCTGAAAATAACAAAATAATGACAACCAATTGTGGTACGCGCATTTATATCATGAAGGGTAAACTATGTACCAAAATTAAGATTTGTAAGTTAAAAGCAAAAAAAGTTACAGGCATTTAAAAAAGCAATCTTCAGGTTTTTTTTACTGTTTTTTGTCTTAAAAGTCAAAGTCGTCATTTGAAACGTCACAATTGGCAACATTTAGGCAACAACAAATCGCGAATTTGACGTTATAAGAGAAAAATCCCAATCTTTTTAAGCGCCTATAGCTTTTTGTCTTTTGGCGTAATTTTCTTGTTATGACGCGAAGCCGCATACAAAATTTGGTTACGATAACTTTGTTATTTCCGGAGATATGAGACTTTTTAGAAAGAAAACACAAATATTTCGGGGAAAAACTAGCTGATTTTCTTGGCTAACGAAATACTTGCAAAAGGAAGGTACTGACCAAATTTGATAAAAATCGGCCCATTATTTTTTGAGTTATCGGATATGTTATAAATAAATAAATATATATATATATATATATATATATATATATATATATATATATATATATATATATATATATATATATATATATATATATTTATTACGTATAAAAATTGAAATGGGTTGCAGAAAAAAAAGCACTGGTGAAGGCACGGGAAAAGTCTACGATGGTATTAAATATGGAACGGTTTAACTAAGTTAGGGCAACAACAAACAACCAGGTATCCTAATCAAAGTGAGTTAAGTCTTAAAATTTTTCATCTCTTCTTTATTAAATTATTTTTTATACCAAAAACTCGCTAAAAAATTCATCGAAATAACAATAATCTGATCGGATAACGGTAAAATAAAATGAAAGAATACAAAAAAAAATCAATAAAAAGTGAAGTCACTTACAAGTGCAGTTGTTAGTTTTCCAACGTCTTTATTATTTATACTAAACAATTTTCATTTACAATGGATTTTTTGCTCATATTTTAACGAAATGAAAGAAAATAACGACTTAGACACAGATCTAGGAGCTTGTTAGTCACTTTGTGTCGTATGTTTCACTCACATTAGTACGAATGTCATAATTATCAATTTTGACGTTTTAACTTTTTTTAATCAGAAGCTTGCCTATAATTTTTTCTTTTAACTTAGAGGTCTGAATTTTGGTACATAGGATACTCTTTATGACTTAAACCAGCGTACCAAATTGTGTTGCTATAGGTTTATTATCTCCGGCGACATTTAAATTTTCCAAAAGAAAATCCAAAATTTTCCTGGAAAAACTCGTCCGATTTACCTGACTAACGAACTTATCTAAGCCACTTTTTTTTAAAGAAAATTAACTAGGAAAAATTAGGTAAGAATTTCCCTATGAGGATTGACAATCAGCCCATCTGTGGTAACCGATGTTTTACTATATTAAATGAGGTTTGCATTAAGCTAGATATTACAGCATCATGCTTGCCCTTTACTGCTATAAAAATATCATCTGCATATCCTTGGATTACAAATCCTGTTCCGCTCAATCTAGTTATAAGACAATGCACAACGAGCGCCCGCAGCAGATGTGATAGCACTCGTCTTTGAAAAAAAACCTTTTCCCGTAGTCACTGTTACGTTTTAGCGAATAAAAAAAATGACCTAATCAGGAGATCTGTGTTTATATATATATATATATATATATATATATATATATATATATATATATATATATATATATATATATATATATATATATATATATATATATATATTAGAGGTGTGCGAACCCATGTTTTGTCCGAACCGAACTATGAACGAACCGAAGAAAATATGTTGCCTCGAACTTCGTACCTCTGAAATAGTATGTCTAAGGTTCACAGTCAAACTTCGAACTTCTTAGAAAATTAAAATCGAACATCGAACTACCCAAAATTCTTCAGTGTTCATATATCATTTCCTTAAACACAAAATTTAGGAATATTGTACCATACAATATTTGATATGTGAAAGATTCCCATTCTTTTAACAAAAAGGACGAGTTCGGCAAATTTGCAGGTTGATTGGGTGAAAATGCCTTCTGCTGGTGATCGTTTTGGCTCATGGTGAAATAAATCGTGTTGAAACCAGTGTTTTCCAAAGTCAATCTGCAATTATCCTTATAGATTCTGAAAATTTACGTTACCGATCGCTTTCGAACACCGCCATCATAATGTTGTTGCTGAAAAAGTGTTGGGAGACTAGGATATATAAGAAAAATAATTCTGTTATTGCTAAATGGCTCCGTCGTGTCTCAATGTGCCCACCAACTGTCAAAAATATGCCTGAGTGAAATCTCCTAAAATTATGCTATCCACTCAATGAGACCGATAACGAGTTTAAAGCGCCGCTACCGAGTTAACGGGGCCGCAACTTCGCTATCTTTGGCAGCATTCAATGCCTGTAAAGTTAAATTTCGAAGTATTTTTGAGCAACGAACTTCGAACTATTTTGGAGAATTACATATTTCGAACTTCGAACAACCTCAACATCGCTAGTGCGAACATATTTTCGAACCGAAGGTTCGGTTCGAGTTCGGGTTCGGTTCGAAATTTCGAAGCTTCGCACACCTCTAATATATATATATATATATATATATATATATATATATATATATATATATATATATATATATATATATATATATATATATATATATATGTATATATATATCCATCCGACCGATAACACAAAAAATAATGGACCGATCTTGATCAAATTCGGTGAGTACCTTCCTTTGCAAGTGGCTTGGATAAGCACGTCAGCCAGGAAAATAGGACTAGGTTTTCCAGGAAAATTTTGTGTTTTCTTTCTAAAAAAATTCATATCTCCGCACATAACAAAGTAAGGACAATCAAAGTACGCGTGTTAGTATTTTAAAGAGCGAACTCTGTACCAACAACAGAACTAAGTTTTGATATATATGTAGATAGTGTAAGTCCCTTTAAAATAAACTTGTATTAAAAATTTCATGAAGGTTATACCGAAGATTTCCAAAAGGAAACTTAATTCATATTTACAAAAACTCTGGACGCAGCAAGTGCGTTATGGTAGTGAATTTTCATAAAACTATTTTTTAATAGCAATAATGTGTTTTTTTTAAGAAAGCAGGCATCAAATTTGGTTACCAGTATAATCTATATAGTAAAAACAATGTGCCATGTTTCATCAAAATAACTTTATTGTTTGAAAATGTACAAAAATTTCCGAAAGTAAACTTAAAGTGTTCCCGAAAAATTCGTTTCTTGGTCAACCTTATAGGTTAATAGCAAATTGAGCTATTCAAATATTAAGCATTTGATCAAAATTCGCTACCATAACGCACTTACTACTGCGTCCAGAATTTTTTTTCTTACAAACATGCATTATATTTCGATGGAAAATGCAAAAATGCAATAACATAAGGCGTGTTTGATTAAAAAAAATAAATTTGTATCACCAACGACTTATGGGCCAGCCTGTGATTGTAGAAATAATTTTTTAAGATGTAGCTCAAGACACCCTATAATTAATATATACAATTGTTTTTCATATGTTGTATAATAACATATATATTGAACTTTATTGATTTTTTTACGAAAATTCTACAACAATTATATACTTACTATTAAACGATAAACTCTATAGCTAAGGCTACTGCCAAGCGTCAGAGAAAGGGTCTATTTGAAATGAATTTTCTGGAAACATTTTATTAAAATGAAGGACAATGATGGTTGAAACTAAGACTTCAGAGTTTGTAAAACACTCTTCTTGAGACACTTTATTTCCATAGCCCGTATTAGAGTCAAGTTTTTTTCCTAAATTTTGCCAATTTTGACGTTTAAATCGCAACTTTGACGTTTTGTGAAAAACCTTAATTTATGTTTCTTTAAATGCCTATAACTTTTTTGTCTTTTGACATACAGAGCTAAATTTTGGTGTGTAGCTTACCTATAAGGATGTAAACCCGCGTAACAAATTTGGTTGCCCTTACTTTGTTAATTCCGGAGATATAAATTTTTTTTGAAAGAAAACACAAAATTTTCCGGGAAAACCTGGACAGATTTTCCTGGCTAATGAACCTATCCAAGCCATTTGCAAAAGGAAGGTACTCACCAAATTTGATCAAAATCGGCCCATTATTTTTTGAGTTATCGGTGTGATACATATATATATATATATATATATATATATATATATATATATATATATATATATATATATATATATATATATATATATATATATATATATATAAACATATAAAAATTTTAACTGACCCCGGAAATGTGTTCTAGGGGGCCTAATTAGCGCTAATTTGAAGAAATTTTTTCAAAATTCAAAAGTCGAGATCTCCTCATTAGTGAATTTTTTTTTAAGAAAATTCACTAAAAGTCAAGTATCTGCCAAATTATAAACGTAGCAGTTATTAGCGATTTTTTTTTTAATTCGCTAAAGATTGTGTTTATATATATATATATATATATATATATATATATATATATATATATATATATATATATATATATATATATATATATATATATATATTTATCCGACTTAAATAATAATGGACCGATCTTAATCAAATTTGGTGAGTACCTTCCTTTCCCAAGTGGCTTGGAAATGTTCGTGAGCCAGGAAAATCGGACAAGGTTTTTCCGAAAAATTGTGTTTTCTTTCTAAAAAAATGTGTATCTCCGGAAATAACAACGTAAGAGCAACCAAATTTGGTACGCGCTTTTATCAAAATCCTGGGTATCTGGTACGCGGGTTTGTATTATAAAGTGAACTCTGTATCAAAATCTAGGTCTCTAGCTTTAAAGACAAACAAGTTATGGGCAGTTAATGAAATAAATTTTGTAGTTTTCTTCAAAACGTCAAACCCTCAATTTGAAACGTCAAAATTGGCAATGTTTAGACAAATAATGTGAAACAATTACGGATTATTTCAGATTCAACTGTCATTGCCCTACATTTTATTAAAATATTTTTGAATTTTTAATCGAAATATGATGCATTTGTAAGAAAAAAATCTGGATGCAGTAAGTGCGTATTGGTAGCGAATTTTCGGTATATTTGCAGTTTAGCTCTCGAACGCTTTTCAAAAAGCTGTTTCCAGAAACCTGCCTAGGCCCTTCCCTGGATCCACAAATCCCAAGAAACATTTTTTGTTCACACCCCCCAAGGAAGTTGCGGGACCAGGAGTGAGTAGGGTTGCTGTGCGGGGTAGGTAGTAAAAAGGAAATATGAGCAGAGAATTCGAATAAAACGGGATTGAAAGCTGTCTTTTTAACATCTTGAAGCCATATCCCCCTTACACCCTGTTCACCCCGCACAGCACCCCTATCACACCAGGTTCCGTAACTTCCTTGGCGGGTAGGAACAAGACATTTTTCTTGTGGTTTATGCAGAGAGGTGGTTGTATGCACGCGAGGGGAAGGAATATCCCCACGACGAAGCAGCCCCCCCCCCAATCCTCAACCCCCGCAACAAGTCGAACGATGGGGGGGGTCTGCTTCGTCGTAGGCATTTTCCTGCCCCCCTCGTGTGCATACAACCACCCTCGTTTCATAAACCAAAAGCAAAACTTCTTGTTCATACGCCCCAAGGAAGTTACGTGACCTGGGGCAAATAAGGGTGCTGTGCGGGGTAGGCAGGATTTAATGGGGATATGGATTCAGATAGACAGCTTTCAAGCAGTTTTCTTCGCATTTTCTGCTGATATTTCCTTTTTACTACCTGCCCCGCCCAACACCCCTATTCACTCCCAGTCCCGTATGTTTCTTGGGGGGTGTGAACAAGAAATTTTTCTTGTAGTTTGTGCATCCAGGTGGGGTCCTAATAATGTTTCTGAAAACAATTTTTCGAAAAGCGTTCGGGAACTAATCTGCGAATTTACCTAATTTTCATTAAATCCTTCAAATTTCAATAACTCAATTTGCTATTAACGTTAGCTTTGTTGGTTAGGAAACCAACATTTAAGTTTATTTTCGGAAAATTTTTGTATATTTTCAAACCTTAAGTAATTTTGATAAAATATAGTACACTGTTTCTACTACATAGGCTATACCGGTAATCATATTGATACCTGCTGGCATTTGCTATTAATTTTTTTTTAATGGAAATTCACTACCATAACTCACTTGCTGCATCCAGGTTTTTGAAAAATGTTCCAGACTTTTGTCGTTTGTGGTAGCCGTGATTACACGGCTTTTAAGTATTGACTCAATCCATCTTAGAATGGGGAATTTCAGCCCTCTTTTTTGTAGTGCCCTAACATGGACTTAGATGAGGTGTCGTCAAAGGCACCCTCTATGTCAATGAACGCAGTAAAGGGTACTTGTTTGGCCACAAAATGTTTTCTATACACCCCACTAAACAATGTAGGGCATGTAATGTAGATCTGCGCGCCTAATAGGCGAATTGTTGTACATGGAGCTATATGCTGGTTAGTGTTTAGCTTCCAATGTAATGATCTAATTCCTTCTCCACGCTCTTCAGGAGAAAGAATGTGAGGGCGGTAGGACTTTGCTTTGTCCATAGGGTGACGTCCTGTTTTTAGAATAATACCACATTTGCCTCTCTATGCTTGCAATATTCTAGAATTAAATTAGCTTTGAATATACGCTCTGGGGGGGGGGGGGGGGGTAATACGTGAAAACCCAGCTGTAGCAAGACCTGAAATATTCCATCTCTGCCAGGGGAGTCATAGTGTTTAAAACTATCCATCGCCCATTTAATTCTGTTAATATTACCAGTCTTCTCCCAGCTCTCACTGAAGCTGGGCTACTATGGTGAAGATTATCTTCTGTTTTGTTACTCTGGAAAGTGAGCCTGTAGGAGAACTAGAATACTCTCCTCTGGGATCTTTATATTTTCCCCGTAGACCAATGTCGTTTGAATGATCATTTAATAAGATTTTCTGTAGACGCTGTGCGTGGGCCAGGTCCTAGTAACACTTAACCATTATTGAAAATATTATCTGAAGCACTTTCAAACATATTTAAATAGTAACGATTTTACAAACAATCTGAACGCATTGTATCTTAAAATTTTAGCTGTTCCGGACATAAGTTTATATTCATATGTTTTTTTTTCTCACAAAAAGTCTGAGGCATCATACCCTGAAATTTTAGCACGTAATTAAGAAAAACATTTAGTTGATGGATAATAAATTAAAAACAAACAGTTACACTTACGTGGTGGCCAAGACTCAACGCATCGACCCTATAAAGAAAAACAGAACAAAAAGTGAAAACGAAAACAAGTCCAAAGTCAAACAAAGCTAAAAATTGTAAAAAAGTACTACGTAATTATCTCAGAGCACCATTAACGGCAGTTTTAATGAACTTAGATTACTTATGGAATCAGAAATCAAGAGTGCATATAAGCATTCTAAAGGGTTTTTCAATAAGGACATAACAATTTTGTATTTAAATAAAACACAGAGTAACTGAGGTATTGTGCTGAAATTTATTATATGTGCAGTACAAATGTTATGTAATTTAATCTCATTCATATGACCACCACGAGCACGTTTGCAAAGATCGATTTTTTGGAGCCAATTTTCCATCACTCTTTCACACATATATCGGTCGGAACGTTGACCATTTCACGTGTGATATTGTTCCTGAGTTCCTCTAACATTGTTGGCTTGTTGGCATAAACCAAGGACTTAACGTAACCCCATATAGAAAAATCCAATGGCGTTAAATCACATGAGCGAGGTGGCCATTCGACCGGACCATTTCTCGAGATTACACGGTTACCGAACATTTCCTTCAATAGATCAATTGTTTGACCAGCTGTGTGGCATGTGGCACCATCTTGTTGGAACCAGATATCACTGATGTTAAATCCATCCAATCTGTCCAAAAATAGTCTTTCAACATCGCACGGTAGCGAACTGCATTGGCCATAACATGGCACTCATTATCATCGACGATAAAATATGGGCCAATCATACCTCCGGCATGAAATCCGCACCACACGGTCACTTTTTGTGGATGCAATGGAGTCTCTTAAAGCACATGTGAGTTTGGTGCTGTCCAATAATGTATATTTTGTTTATTGATAAAGCCATTAAGTCAAAAATGAATCAAAATACTTTAATTCTTGAGTTAATTGTATCTTGTAAGGGTGTAGATCAAGATCTTTACTCAAAATTCGCCACAGTGTGGTTTGAGAGACTCCCAATTCTTGTGAACTGCGTGGAATCGACTAATTTGGATCATTTTGAACTGAAGCCCTTACAGCTGCTATATTTTTGGTACTTCGACAAGCGCGTCTAGTCACTGGCACCGGAACATCCAATAGTAAATAATTTGACTCGAATTTATCCACTGTAGTAAGCACAGCCTGTCTGGTGAGACGATTATTACGACCGAAAATTGAAGTAAGCGCTCTTAAAGTATGTTGTCACGCCAGCTCCAAATAACACAAAGTGTTAAAAATAGAGACTGTATACAACCAACTAACAATTTAGAAAATTGTCAGCCCTGGTCCATTTCTACCCTAATGTAGGGCCAAACTATCTAAGGCTAAATGCATTCTCGCAACAATTAGAACCGTCTACGGCTCGCTAGTATAGCCGTATTACTTTATAGGTGCATTTTGCTGCAATTAGTATGCCGTACTGAAGAGCTCTAATGAGAGCGAAACCAGTCTACGGTTCTAATTGTTGCAAGAATGCATTTAGCCTTATATACTTTGGCCCTATATTAGAGTAGAAATGGGCCAGGGCTGACAATTTTCTAAATTGTTAGTTGGTTGTATAGTCTCTATGTTTTAACACTTTGTGTTATTTGGAGATGGCGTGACAACATACTACTTGGTTCCGCAACTAGGTGGCGGCACGTCCATCACTCACTGACTGTTGAAAGGCTGGCTATACTATGGCCGTATTACTTTAGATGTATTTTTGCTGCAATTAGTATGCCGTACTGATGAGGTCTAATGAGAGCGAAACGTGTCTACGGGTCTAATTGTTGCGAGAATATATGTAGCCTTATGTAAGTTAGGCGTCAACTATATTGCGCTTTACGTCACAAAATGTCTTTATTTAATTAAAACCCTTCGAATTGAAATTTTAATGATGATCGCTGGTTACGGAGATAAAAATGTCGAATTCAATCAGAAGTTGACAGTCTTTTTATTAGAAAAAACCCCAAGCTACTACCACTTTCTCAGGGAACTGTATCTAGAATTTATGCATAGTTTCGCAAAGTTGGGCATGTTAAGCCATTGTGGAGGAATCCCGCTTATGCCAATGATAACATGAAACTTCATGTTTTACCGGATTTCCTAGAAAATCCAACATCTTCTACGTGGCACGTAAAAATTATGTAGGTCATTTAGCTGTTTTAAGAACTTTAAAAATTGATGCATATAAAATACAACACTTAAAAGAACTGATTGAATTTGATTCGGATAGAAGATTACAATTTTGCAAGCACATGTTTGCCAAACAAGAATATTATTGTTCCCGCAGAATTTCTTTTTTTGTTTTTTTTTTTGTTGAAGCAATATTTGTTTTAAATGACGAGATAAATCAGCAAAACTGCAGATACTGGACAGAAGACAACTCTACTGGATGCAAGAAACCCACACTCAAAGTCCTGAAAAAGTCAACGTTTGGACTGGTATCGTTGGGGGTCATATTTTCATTGAAATCTTTAACAGAGAAAGAAATTTGCAAGTGCAAAGGGACCAAGTCATTCCAGCTTTAGTAGAGCTATTTCGCAATACACTTGATCGCTATCATCCCACTATTCTCTTCCTGTACGGATACGGGGTAGTTTAATGAAACCTTTCCATAAAAGTAAAGAGGAAGAGGAGGTTTTATAAATGGCTTGCGAGATCACCAGACCTTACACCTCTGGGCATTTTCTTGTGTGGGACATCTGAAAAACAGAGTGTTCAGAACACACATTTAAATTTGAACGACTTAAAGGAAATACTAAGCAGATAAATGGAAGTGAACTTTTCGTTTACGTGATAGTAAAGGAGTTTTTTCACGCCCGAAGAGGTACCACCCCTTACATCAAGGGGCCGGTGAAGTCTCAACGGACGTATCCGCTTCTGGTGTATAAGTCGGTTTCCCTTTTAAACAAAAATGATGATGGCTCCTCCTTGTACAAAAGATTTCGGAGGTAAAATACCCCTCTATTCGGATCTCCAGGAGAGGGGTGTGCAGGGGCGCCGGCATCAAGATTTAACATATCCTTAACGAATATAAGTGGCCTAAATTCTAACCTGAACTCCGTCCACCATTTCTTCCAGGCTAATAGGCCCCAAATCTGCTTCCTCACCGAAACCCAAATCAGTGCCAAAACAGCCACTAATCACCTTATCTTCCTGGGGTAGGAGCTCCCTTCTTCATTTAGACTCCACAAAGGTGTGTGCGCATACGTCCGTAGCAATCTACCCTGCATCAGACTCCCCAATTTCGAAGCTGGAAGAAAATACATACTTTGGATGCAACTCTTTCTCTCAGGGCTGCAACTAAATTCATTTGTTGCATTTACTGGTCACCTTCTGACAACTACAAGGTCACTATTCTTGGTGACTTCAATGTCCATAATAAGGAATGGCTAGGATCTTCAAAAACCGATTCACAGAGGAGAGCAGCGGAGACCTTCGCAGTCAGAAATTCTTTAGCCAATATTGTTCAGCAATCTACTTACTTTCCTCGCATCCTAACACAGAGCTCAGATCCCTTGGATCTCCTCCTCACTACAAAACTTGAATGCTATAAGACATCAATCATCGTCCCTCTTGGTCGCTTAGACCACGGCATGGTCACTGCTTCCTGCGCAATGCAACCCGAGGCCACACAGTCATCACACCTACGTATCGTTTGGCACTATAATTCTGCGAACTGGGACGAAATGAGGGATTCATTTATCTTATTACCATGGGCGTCTGTCTGCTTCTCTCATCCTGACCGCTCTGATATCTCACAAAGCGTCACCGAGATTATCCAAGCTGGCATGAAATTATTTATTCCACGTACACAGAAAACCTCTTCAGCTACTCAAAAGCCCTGGTTCTCTAAATTCTGTGACAAGGCCAGACTTGAAAAGGTCAAAGCTGTGTGGGGGTAAAATGGTAAGGGATGAACATTACAAACAAGGACTACAAGGTGTGGAGCAAAAAAATTTAGAGACGTTTCTGAGCGTTTTGCATAGAAACTATTTTTCTTCGAATTATGAATTATAATCCATAACTGCGGTGCAAAAGTTGTTTCAAATAACTTTTGAATATTTCAAAATTAAAGTATAAAGAAAAACTTACAAAGGCCAGAGCAAGTACTGCTAAACACAATAAACTTTTACAAAACATTTTAAACGTTGACACTAATAATATCTAAGGTGATACGATTTGTTTTATACGATTTCTAAAATAAATATATCGGGTTTTTATCCATTTAATCAGCGAACGAACATTAAAAATTTATGGACTGGAAATAACACCAATAATGAAAAACACATAAAAATTGAACATGTCGTGTTGATAAATCAAATTACCCACCAAATCTGAAATTAAAAAAGCCTGGACGCAGCAAGTGCGTTATGGTAGTTAATTTTCATAGAAATGATCTGCTACAAAATATTTTATTATAACATTTTTTTCTTGTAACATAGAAATCTAAAATTTGGTGTATAGTTTACTTTTTATATCGAAAACCTACCCACCAAATCTGGTTATCATAGATTTTTTTAGATAAAAATTTTTTTCGAATGAAAACTCAAAACTTTACAGGAAAACCCTGTCCAATTTTTCTGACTAACGAACTTATCCAAGCCATTTAGAAAAAGAACGTGCATGCAAAATTTTATTAAAATCGGCCCATTTTTTTGAGTTATCGGTGTGATATATATAAATATACATATATATATATATATATATATATATATATATATATATATATATATATATATATATATATATATATATATATATATATATATATATATATATATATATAAACATATAAAAATTGAAACTGACCCCGGATATGGGTTCTGGGGGTCCTAGTCCCTGCTGATTTGCAAAAAAGTCGAGATCTCCCCATTAGTGATTTTTTCTACGAAAATCCACTGAAATTAGTTTTTATTGCAGGCGTCGAAAATATATTTAATTTTAATATTATTAAAACAGCGCACTAGTAGAAAAGTCTGGACCCAGAAAGTGTCTTATGGTAGTGAATTTTCATAGAAATGATGGTACCAAACATTTTTCTAATTAAATGCTTACAACTTTTAGTGAATTTTCTTAAAAAAAATTCACCAATGAGGAGATCTCGACTTTCGAATTTTGAAAAAATTTCTTCAAATGAGCGCTATTTAGGACCCCGGAACCCAAATCCCAAATCCGAGGTCAGTTTCAGACTTTATATGTTTATATATATATATATATATATATATATATATATATATATATATATATATATATATATATATATATATTTATGTGTCACACCTATAACTTAAAAAATAATGAACCGATTTTGATAAAACTTGGTGAGTACCTTCCCTTCGCAAATGGCTTGGATAAGTTCGTTATCCAGGAAAATCCGCCGAGGTTTTCCCGGAAAATTTTGTGTTTTCTTTCGAAAAAAATCGTTTTTTTATATTTTTAAAATTAACAAAGTAAGGGCAACCAAATTTCATACGCGCGTTTATATAATTATAGGCAAGTTACATACCAAAATTTAGCTCCGTAGGTTAAAGGACAAAAAAGTTACAGGCATTCAAAAAAAATTAGGGTTCTCCTCAAAACGTCAAAATCTCGATTTTAAACGTCAAAATTGGTGAGTACCTTCGTTTTGCAAGTGGCTTGGATATGTTCGTTATCCAGGAAAATCCGACGAGGTTTTCCCAGAAAATTTTGTGTTTTCTTTCGAAAAAAATTTATATCTCCAAAATTAACAAAGTAAGGACAACCAAATATTATACGCGGGTTTATATCATTATAGGCAAGTTACCTACCAAAATTTAGCTCTGTAGGTCAAAAGACAAAAAAGTTATAGGCATTTAAACAAAAATAAATTGGGGTTTTTCACAAAACGTCAAAGTTGCGATTTAAACGTCAAAATTGGCATTATTTAGGAAAAGAACTTGTATCTAATACGGGCTATGGAAATAAAATCTCTCAAGAAGAATGTTTTACAAACCCTGAAGTCTTAGTTTCAACCGTCATTGTCCTTCATTTTAATAAAATGTTTCCATAAAATTCATTTCAAATAGACCCTTTCACTGACGCTTGTCAGTAGTCTTAGCTATAGAGTTTATCGTTAATGGTATATAATTTTTGTAGAATTTTCGTTAAAAAAATCAATAAAGCTCAATATATTTGTTATTACACAAGATATGAAAAAAATTTGTATATATTAATTATAGGGTGTTTTGAGCTACATCTTAAAAAATTATTTCTACAATCACAGGCTGGCCCATTAGTCGTTGATGATACAAATTTTCTTTTTTTTTTAATCAAACACGCCTTATGTTATTGCATTTTTGCATTTTCCATCGACATATAATGCATGTTTCTAAGAACAAAAATTCTGGACGCAGTAAGTGCGTTATGGTAGCGAATTTTGATCAAATGCTTAATATTTGAATAGTTCAATTTGCTATTAACCTATAAGGTTGACCAAAAAACGAGTTTTTTCGGGAACACTTTAAATAAACTTTTGGAATTTTTTTTACATTTTCAAACAATAAAGTTATTTTGATGAAACATGGCACATTGTTTTTACTATATAGATTATACTGGTAACCAAATGTGATGCCTGCTTTCTTAAAAAAAAACACATTGTTGCTATTAAAAAATAGTTTTATGAAAATTCACTACCACAACGCACTTGCTGCGTCCAGAGTTTTTTTATTACTACATAGAGACCTATCTCTTGGTACTAAGTTTACTTTTTACAACGGAAACCTAGATACAAAATATGATTTTCTGGGCTTTGGTATTTCGGAGATAACACTTTTTCCGAAAGGAAACTTGAATTTTTCATAGAAAACCTAGTCCGATAATTCTGGCGACACAACCAAATGAAAGATACTATAGAGAACTACAATGGTATGAAAGTTCTACGTAGAAAGCTTGACAATGGAAAGAGACACATAAATTAAACTTAAAAATGTACAAGGGCACACATCGACGAATAGGAAAGATATTCTAAATATAGTGGAAGAGTTTTATGGAATGCTATATAAAAGCCAAAGTGATATAAATCTACATCCAGAATCTGACATACTAACCCGTAAAAAAGGCGTGGTTAACCAGGGCTCGGAAATACTGATGGAAATATCACTAGATGAGATTAAACTAGCCCTAAAAAAGATGAAAAATCAAAAATCGCCCGGAGAAGACTGCGTGGTTTCCGATGCAATAAAGATTGGTGGTCCTTGCTTGCTCCAAAAAATCAAATCTCTTTTCAACCTTTGTATCTTCAATAGTACGATACCAGAAAAGTGGCACAACACCATAATGCTAATCCACAAGAAAGGAGACATCTCGAACCTAGAAAATTACAGGCCAATAAGTCTACTTAGCCACCTCTACAAATTATTTACTAGAATAATTACCACACGACTTGAAAAGAAGTTAGACTTTATCCAGCCAGTAGAACAGGCCGGTTTTCGAAGTGGGCTTGGAACCAACGATCATCTTCAAAGGGTTAAAACAGTGATTGAAAAGACCATCGAATATGGCAGACCACTTGTCCTTGCTTTTGTGGACTTCCATAAGGCTTTCGACATTGTGGAGCTGGACACAGTGTTGCAGTCTCTGGAAGCATGCCGTATTGACTATCGCTACACCAAACTAATCTACAATATATATAAAAATGCTATTCTTGCGGTAAAACTACATGAAAACACGAATCCTATAAAAATTGGGAGAGAATTACGCCAGGGAGATACGATGTCTCCCAAACTGTTTATCACCTTCCTGGAGTATGTGTTCAAGAAGCTAGATTGGGACCAAAAAGGTCTAAAAATAAAGAGCCAAAGTCTGTAAAACTTACGGTTTGCAACGACATTGTCTTACTAGCTGACAACTTGGAAGATATTGAGTGATGCTACAGGAACTTCAGAAGATCTGTGCAACAGTAGATCTAAAAATGAACATCGGAAAAACAAAATCTATGACAAACCTCGTCACTAGTAACAACCTAATTATTGAAAATTCTGAGGTAGAATGGGTAGATAAATACAAATATTTTGGCCACGAGATAAGCATATCCAAAACCAACCAAACATGCGAGATAACAGAAGAGTTATACTCTCCTGGGCGGCTTACGGCAGACTTAGATACGTTTTCAGAAGCGACCTTACGATATGCTTGAAAAAAAAAAGTTTTAAACCAATGTGCTCTACCGGTTATGACCTACGGCGCCGAAACACTAACCCTTACCAACGCTTCTGCTAAGAAACTGAAAGTAACACAGCGCAAAATGGAAACGTCGATGCTTGGCGTTTCGTTATGTGACAACATTAGAAATGAAGAATTACGCAGAAGAACAGGAGCGACTGATGTGGTCGTACATGTGGCGAAACTCAAGTGAAAGTGGACGGGACATTTGGCTCGCATGCAAGATGACAGGTGGACAAAACCATTACTTGAATGGAGACCCAGATCCGATAAAAAGAAGCAGAGAAACACAACCAACTCGCTGGACAGATGACATTACAAAAATTACAAAAAACTGGAATCGTAGCGCTCAAGACAGAAAAGAATGGACTCAACTAGGGGAGGCCTATGTCCAGCAGTGGACGCAGAGGGCCAATTTATGATGATGAACTTATCCAAGCCACTTAGAAAGGAAAGGTAGCTGCCAAATTTCGTAAAAATTGGCCAATCACTTCCTCTGATGACGCTAACTTGGTTAGTGAAACGCTCGTCTGGTTTTTTAAAAAGTGTTGTGGTGATTTGCGTCCGCCAAGTGTACCTATTATTAGTAAAAATCACTATATATCTAAATCTTTGTGAGATGTAAAACAGATTTCTAAATATCCTTCCTCCGAGGTCACTATTCTTGGTGACTTCAATGTCCATAATAAGGAATTGCTAGGATCTTCAAAAACTGATCTAAAAGACAGAGCAGCGGAGGCCTCTGTAGTCAGCAATTCTTTAGCCAATATGGTTTAGCAACCTACTTGCTTTCCTCGCATCACAACACACAGCTCAAATCCCTTGGATCTCTTTCTTACTACAAAACCTGAATGCTATAAGACATCAGTCACCACCCCCCTTGGTCGCTAAGACCACGACATGGTCACTGCTTCCTGCGCAATGCAACCCGAGGTCACACAGTCATCACACTCACGTATCATTTGGCACTACAACTCCGCGAACTGGGACGAAATGCAGGATTACTTTTTCTCATTTCCATTATCGTCTGTCTGCTTCTCTTATCCTGACCCCTCTGATATCTCACAAAACGTCACCGAAATCATTCAAGCTGGCATGGAATTATTTATTCCACGTACATAGATAACCTCTTCAGCCATTCAAAAGCCCTGGTTTTCTAAATCCTGTAACAAGGCCAGACTCGAAAAGTTAAAAGCTCACAAAACGCTTTCACACAATCCCAGTCAAGAAAACCGTCAAGCATTTAACGACGCAAGAAACCCCTATGTCCACATTCCTTCTGAGGCAAAAAATTTGTTTAATAGCCACATCAGAAACAAAGTCCTCTCAAGCTCCAACGGCAGTAAACCCTTCTGGACTTTTGCTAAATCTATTGCGCATAATTTCTGTAAGAGCAACTTCCCACCTCTTGTTTCAGGAGATGAAGTTTTTTCTACCGCCCTGGGCAAGGCTGAACTTTTTGCCTCGTTGTTCGCCAGCAATGCTACTCTCGACCCATCTCCAACTGTTCAACCACCAACAGTCCCCAATGTCGCGCGTAAAGTGACGGATATCATTTTCAGAACTAAAAAGGTACGAAAGATGCTCTCTTCTCTTAATACCAGGAAAGCCTCTGGCCTTAACGAAATCTCAGCAATTGTCCTCAAAAAATGCGCACCACAACTTGCTCCTATCCTGACTCAGCGGTTGCAGTCATCTTACAATAGAGGCATATTCCCTAGTAACTGGAAAACTGCTCGAGTACAACCCGTCCCCAAGAAAGGATCCAAAGCGCTTCCTAGCAACTACAGGCCAATTTCGCTCCTTTCAGTTGTCTCTAAAGTGATGAAAAAGTATAGCACCGAATTGCTAAAATTTCTTGAAAAAACACAGTCTAATCCACGACAGGCAGTATGGATTCCATCAGCGCAGATCAACTGTAGACCTCTTTTCATTTGTCACCCATTCTTGGAACAAGTGTATGGAACTACACGGTGAATCCTAGATTGTCGCTCTAGACATATCCAAAGCATTCGGCCAGATCTGGCACGCAGCTTTGGTTAATAAACTTCCGGCCTATGGCCCACCACCAAAACTCTGTACCTGGACGGCAAATTTTCTCTCCAACCGAAGCATTTCTGTTGTCGTGGATGGACATTCCTCTAAACTGTATCCAATTAATATAGGCGTTCCTCAAGGCTCAGCTTTAGCCCCTACTTTGTTTGTTCTCCACATTATTGACCTCCTCTCTAGCGCATATCCAACCCAGTTCACAGTTACGCGGACGACAGCACCCTACACATAAATATACACTATTTTAAGCCTGTCTCTTTAGCCAAATTAGATGATGATCGTAGATTCATGGAGAGTTCTATCTCCGTGGATCTCCAAAACATATTAGACTGGGGAAGTAGAAATGTTGTACAATTTAACCCCACCAAATCACAGTCTTGCTTTCTTTCTCATAAGAGGTACACCAGCCCTAGACCCATCACAATAAATAACCAAATTATTTCAAGTAATGAGTCCTTTTCACTTGTTGGCATTTCTGTGGATCGAATCACATCAATTGCAGAAGCGGCTGCTAAGAAATGAGGTTTCCTCTTCCGGGCTTGCAAATACTTTTCACCAACCAATCTCTATACCTTATATAATTCACAAACAAGGCCAAACCTCGAATACTGCTCCCACATCTGGGGTGCCGCTGCCGTTTCAACACTCGCTATCCTGGACTCAATTCAGAAGAGAGCGTCTAATCGCTGGCCCTACCCTCACCCGAAGGCTCCCATCACTTGCCCGCCGACGTGCCGTTGGTCACCTCTTTGTCTCTTTTATAGATATCTGCACGGGCACTGCTCAGAGGAGCTTTCTTCCATAGTTCCTCCACCTGCTACCCCCAACAAATCTACCAGCATACTACCTGGTTCCGCACTGAGATGTGGATCCTGTCGTACATCTCACAGTGTTCGAGGAGGCTGGTTACCATAGCCGTATTACTTTATATGTGTGTTCTCGCCGTAATTAATATACCGTACTGACGAGCTCTAATTAGAGCGAAATCGGTCTGCGGTTCTAATTATTGTGAGAATATATGAGTCTATTATTTGCACAACTCGCTAATCGACAAAACCTTAAAAAAATGTTTTTTTTTTGGTGCAAATATATTTAAATTTTAACGACAATTTGAATATTAAAATCAAAAATTTGCAAAACAGTCTTTTAGGCATGCAAATGGTGTCTAGAAAATAACGGTTATATGCAAAACTGGTTATTTGTTCTGAAGTCTCACTTGCAAAATTCGCTCTTTGCTCTGCCGCCAATCAAATTGTTCGATCGTTGCCCACGTGATAATTACGTGCTTAACCGCTGTTTGCAACAAACGAATTTTCAGTAGACTGGATTTAAACGACGAAACAGGTGTTTTGCTTTCGAATTGCGGAATTTTTTAATTTGTTTTAAACGCTATGGAGTTACAAGTTGAAAATGGAGTGCCCATTAAACCTAATCCACATGGAAAAGGACGCAAGAGACTTCTTCAGCTATAAAAACAAAAAGGAACGTCGAAAAACTTGCCAGGTATGTTCCACAAAATTCTTTACCTTATAATTTTTTTAAATTAATAAGTATGAGACCGCCGCTTTAGTTGTTTTAAAGTTTAATTTGTTTTTTAGGGTTTATTGCCGTATTGGGTGCGCATTTTTTTAAATAACTCTGAGTTTTTGTTGTTGCAGAAATGCACCAAAATCACTGCCGACCTTTCCCACTTGTGGACATAAGGGACAACCTAGGTTGCCTTATTCTTGTACCAAACTCACAATGAAGAAGCTTAAAGACTTTCAGTCCTACTTCTGTGAACCAAATCTGTGCACTATTGTTTTTCGTCCACTTCCCTAACGCTTTTTCTTTGAGAAAGTAGCATTTCTCCGGCCTAGTCCGGGAAGTACGTACTTCCCGGACTAGGCCGGGAACAAACACATCGTTGTTGTTATTGTGAATATGAAAATCTTGGTAGGTATGATTTTGATAAATACAGATGAACATTACCATAGCAACGAAATAACGACTGACAGCTATCTGAAATGAAATTAGTTGACATTTTAATTTTATAGGCAATATTTAACTCTACGGCCATCCTATACTCCAAATAACAGATTATTCGTGAATTACAAAAAATCTCTGGACGCAGCAAGTGCGTTATGGTAGCGAATTTTCTTTAAAATATTTTTAATAGCAAATGTCTTTTTTTAATGAAAGCAGGCATCAAACTTGGTTGCCTATATAGTAGAAACAATGTACCATACTTCATTGAAATAAATTTATTGTTTGAAAATATATGAACATTTTTCAAAAGTTTAGATGCAGCAAATGTGTTATGGAAGTGAATTTCCATAAAAATGTTTTTAATAGCAAATGCTAGCAGGCATCAATCTGATTACCGGTATAGCCTACGTGGTAGAAACAATGTACTATATTTTATCAAAATTACTTATGGTTTGAAAATATACAAAAAAAATCGAAAATGAACTTAAATGTTGGTTTCCTAACCAACAAAGCTTACGTTAATAGCAAATTGAGTTATTGAAATTTGAAGGATTTAATGAAAATTCGGTAAATTTGCAGATTAGCTCCCGAACGCTTTTCAACAAATTGTTTTCAGAAGCATTACTAGGACCCCACCTGGATGCACAAACCACAAGAAAAATTTCTTGTTCACATCCCCAAGGAAGTTATGGGACTGGGAGTGAATAGGGGTGGTGTGCGGGGTAGGCAGGGTTTAAGGAAGATATCGCTTCAAGATGTGAAAAAGACAGCTTTCAAGCCCGCTTTATTCGAATTTTCTGCTCATATTTCCTTTCTACTACCTACCCCGCTCAGCACCCCTACTCACTCCTGGTCCCGTATCTTCCTTGGGGGGTAAGAACAAGAAATTTTTCTAGGGGTTTGTAGATCCATGGGGGGAGGGGGGGAGGTTTCTGAAAAAAGTTTTTTGAAAAACGTTCGGAAGCTAAACTGCAAATTTACCGAAAATTCGCTAACGCACTTACTGCGTCCAGATTTTTTTCTTACAAATGCATCATATTTCGATAAAAAATAGATGCATTAACGAATTTGTTCTACGAAAATTAGTCAAAAAAAAATATACACCCCTCCACATTCCTGGTCCTGTAACTTCCTTGGGCAGTATGAACAAGACATTTTCCTTGGGGTTTGTGGATCCAGGGGGGTGGGGGCCTAGGCAGGTTTCTGAAAACAGTTTTTTGAAAAGCGTTCGGGAGCTAAACTGCAAATTTACCGAAAATTCGCTACCAAAACGCACTTACTGCGTCCAGATTTTTTTCTTACAAATGCATCATATTTAAACAAGAAATGCAAAAATGCATTAACGAATTTGCTCTATGAAATTTAGCTAAAAAAAAAAATTATGCACCCCTACTCACTCCTGGTCCCGTAATTTCCTTGGGGGATGTGAACAAGAAATTTTCCTTGGGGTTTGTGGATCCAGGGGGGATGGGGGCAAGTTTCTGAAATCAGTTTTTTGAAAAGCGTTCGGGAGCTAATCTGCAAATTTACCGAAAATTCGCTACCAAAACGCACTTACTGCGTCCAGATTTTTTTCTCATAAACGCATATTTCGATAAAAAATGCAAAAATGCATAAACACACTTGTTTCACGATAATTAGCTAAAAAAAATTATAGACCGTTAAACCATAAACTTCACTAAACCTACAAATAACTCTCCAAAAAGCCACCAAACTTAACTAAACTGACAGCCAAAACATCGGAGAAAGGGTCTATTTGAAATGATATTCTGTAAATATTTTAGTAAAATGAAGGGCAATGACAGTTGAATCTGAAACTTAAGGGTTTGCAGAACACTCTTCTTGCAACATTTTCTTTTCACAAACGGTATTTGTTTTTAAGCCATATCCTTTGGACGGATGAGTCAAAGTTCACAAATAATGGTGTGTTGAATAAGCATAACAGTGTAAGATGGGCAACGGAAAATCTACACTGGGTTTTTTCGAAGAACCACCAAACTGAATATAAAACCAACGCATGGTGTAGGCTATTAGATAACAGATTGATGGGCCCGTATTTTTTAAGGAAATTTAGACGGGACGACTTAACTCAATCACCTAAACACCCATCTGGACGATTGGTTGGATGATGTTCCACTTAATGTTCAACCTAGGATTATTTTTCAGCATGATGGATGTCCAGTGCACAACAGCAGGATAGTTGTGGACTATTTGTAGCAAGGTTTTGGCCCTAATTATATAGGTACAAATGCCCAGATACGATGACCTGCAATGTCCCCAGATTTGACTTCCATGGACAATTTTTTTTTGGGCTACATCAAGGACCAAGTCTTTTCAGATTTTGGCGTAAATCCTGTAGTTAGCGTTCACAATTTACAACAACGGATATTAGATGCATGTCGGAATGTTGATCGGGAGATGGTCCATGCTGCTACGCATAGACAAATTATGGAAAGAATAGAACTTTGCGTTCAGCAAGGGCGGAACGTGTTCGAAAATCTGATTTCAGATTTGTTATTAAAACTCTTATTTTAATACGTTCTGGATTCTTTCGTTTTTGTATTAAATTAATGTGGTACTATTATTTTTATTTAATGTTTATTGTTTATAAATTATGTTAAAAATAAATTTTACCATATAATTTTCTAAAAACGATGTAACAATTTACAAAAAAATGTCATGTCTATGATTTTCATTAAAAGCCTGTACAAATTATAATTCACCTTTAGAAAGAAGAAAGCCCAGACGTTTACAAATGATCCATCAGTTTGTGTTGATCCAGTCAATTGAACCCCAACAAATATGGTATTGGAAGAAAGCTTACTAAACCCGCTATCTGATACCGTAGTCATATATAGGGTGTTCTATTTGAAATTTCCGAGAAAAATTGATCTTTGTAAAATGTAACACCCTGTATAAGTGGACATTTCCGCAAACTATATAAACATATTTTATTATGCTACATTGAGTCAAAAGTCATGATAATACCAGATCTTGACAGGTTTTACGACGACATGACAGCACTGTCGTGTTGAATCGGAATAAAATTTCGGACAAACAATTGAATAACTTCTAAACCGTTGATCCCCGGCCCCTATTGTTGGGCATCATTTTACTCACCATGAAGTGCTTTACTAAAAAAGAAAATAAAATATAGGGTGTCCCATTAAAAAAAATAAAAGTTTGGTGTGGCACAGGGAAACTCATCATTCTGTATACATGAAACTAATTTCTGGTTATGCGAAACACTGCTATATCCATTGATATCAAATTTGACATTTATAGGTAGAGCAGTTGTGAAGATAATTATGTGATCCTCTAAACCTGCCGGACCCTGTATATATATATATATATATATATATATATATATATATATATATATATATATATATATATATTTATTTATTCATTTCTGACATAAATTTTACAAGGTACAATACAAATAAGCTTAGTTGTGGCTTTATTAAATGTATAATTTTAGAGCATGCTATCTAAATTTTTTTGAACGTCTCACCATCGATACCTCTCTATTAGCGAATTTTTTAAAATAAAATTCGCTTAAATTTTAATCAACATCCGCCTATAAGAATAAAACAGAAATGTCACTACCTAAAAAAAGAGGTAACAGTAAAGGATGCTCCCAGGTGGTCACCCACCACGAAAAGACCATGCGGAGGTTCCTTAACATCGAACATCGAACGACAATCGGTTTTTTCAACGTGGTATCGCCGTTCGCTTGACGCGTTAATTTATCCAAGGTTTATATATACATTAGTAATTTTTAAGTTTTGATTTTAAATAAAAAAATGAACTATTTTGAAATTTTGCTATAATTACACTACTTTTTTAATAGTCCTAGTTTCATATGTACTGTTCCTGTGTCAAAGAATTAATAAAATAACATAACCTGTTTTATAAGTTAGTCTCTTGGACAACTGATATGATCACACAACTTTGTTGTTTTCGGCAATGATTTAGTTCAGAAGTTTTTCATATAAACTAAAATTATTAATCGAAAAACAACCTACTCTCTCATTAACCTAAAGTAAAAACAACCAAATGGCAAATTTTAAATTTTACGTCATTTGTCATTTTACATGATTGCCGCCGAGATTTTACGATTGTTGGTTCGGGCAGTATGTTTATGCCTGGTATATATTTAGTTTGATTACCGTTGATGTATGGTTAATACCTCTTGTATTAATAAATCTAGGCCTGGCAGTTAACTACTCTATTTGTCAGGCATTGGACTTTACCCACTAAGCTGCCTCAACGCATATTTTTGGCACTTTATTTTTAATTTGGAAAAAACGGTAAATATTGTGCACCAAATTACTTAAAATTCACAGCATAGGTTTATTTGAACCATTTCTAACCACATATAAAATATCATTCCAGTTACTCTGATACTTACAAAAAATTTGCGTTTTCAAAAAGTTTGCTCCGATTTTCCACCGGAAAAACTTGATCATAAAGGCAGATTAACAAGTTCGATCTCTCTTTTTGCCCAAGCAAGATTTCTGCCACGTTTGATTGTAATCAGTTTGCTATTTTTTGAGTTATTGCTCGGACCTTGGTTTTGGGTTCTAAGGACCCAAATTCGGGCTCATCTGAAGACATTTTTCCAAAAGCTTTTCATCGTGACCTCTATATTAGCGAATTTTTCGTAATGAAAATTTGCTAAAATCAGAAATGCTAGCAATGAACTATTTAAAGAAATGTTACGTAAGATAAGTATTTGGAAATAGGAGGTGGTCACATTGATAATTTCTTGTGGTGATTATCTATATACTTTATTTTTTCTATGATAATAGTAGGTAGTAACATATTATGTGTTTCTTAATGTTTAATTAATCGATATTGTCTGCAGCTTTTATTCGTCTTGGAGTAACAGTTATGCCAGAGATGATACCATTAATCTGAGCCACTCGCATCCATTTCATGGGGTTGAGGGGGTAGCAATGGTGGCCGATCTGCCAAGTCTGCGGTATTCACCGAAGGTGCGACAGCTTCTGAAGAAACTGGCATGATGCGATGATGTCCATGATCTGGAAAAAAAGTGGGTCTAAAAGTCACCTCTTGTTAACTCGTGACAAATAGGAGAGTGTTTAAAGTTTTAGTAAAACAAGTTTTGGTACTCATTCAATTTTCTCCTTGAAAATAGTCTGGGAATTTGTTACCAAGAAGGTAAAAGATTAAAAAAAAACAATAAATGCTTTTTAATTACACAAATATATATATATATATATATATATATATATATATATATATATATATATATATATATATATATATATATATATATATATATATATATATATATATATATATATATATATATATAATTGTAAATAAGAGGGTGTATGTGTGTTTTTGTGTAAAATATAAGTATTTAAATTATATTGTATGTAGAATTTCTATTAATGATTATAGTAAATATGTAGATTATTATTGCTTTTATTTGTTTAAGAAAAACTAAAGTTTTGTAAATATTTGTTATAATTATTTTGTAATTTGTGATTTGTAATTTTTTACAAAATTGATTGTTGGGCGCCTTCTGTTTATACTAAAAGATATTTTTGTTCTTTGAATTTTATCTGAGTTGTCAATTTATGTATTATTTAAATCTATCAACAGTTTCTTTTTATCTTGGGAAACTTGTTATAACTGTTTACTGCAAGCTAATATTTATTTTAAAATTGTCAAATTGTTATTATTATCTCAACTGTTAGTCTATGGAATTTTCATATTAAATTTGATATATTTATTTTAACTAAATATGTTTTGAAAATAAATATTAACCCGTTTCTTGTCGTTTTATTCATTCATTTATTGTCTTTGAGTACCTCTCTTCCTCTACAGGGAATATTTTATTATTGGATTCAGATGTAAAAATTCCTACACTTTTCAGCACTAATGGTTCTGTTATTGCACCTGCTTTAATTATGCTATATGCTATGTTAGTCAATGGCAACGATTTTTTTACGTGCTTAATGACCTTTGAAAATCAAAAAGCAAATTATTTTATATCGTTAATTATGAATAAAAATTAAACTACAAATTATCTTCTTTTCAATTATCAACGTACTCGGATCCTTTCCAATAAATTTCTTAAATCTGACAATCTAATGGTGGTTCCAAAGTTAATTATTACTATATTTTAAATGACATGTTTTCTTTGAACCTATATTGTTTTGAAATTCCAGGTCTGTTGTTTGTAACTATGGTGACCAAGTTTATAAAATGGAAGATATTAATTTCTAGAGCTTACGTGAATTTGCAACGTGGTGCCCTCTATTGGTGTTCTTCTGTTCTTCCTATTTGATTATGTTTCACAGCGATATTTTGACAGAATTGGTACTTATTATGACTTTTCCACTTCAAGAGTTTATTATTCTAAGAAGGTTATTGACCGTACTTCACTGTAATGAAACTGATAATTCGTATAATTTTATATTATACCTCTTTCCAAAAGTATGTCGTCTGCTTGGGATTTCCATTTTTTGCTATTTGCTTATTTTACGGACTTATAGCCTTGCTTGTACTTCTCTAACAGGTAACTCTTGGTAAATATATTAATTTTATACACTTTTCTGTTTGATTAGGTGTCTTTTATAACTTTTTTCGACGTTTTTAAGGGCCTTGTTGCTGCTACCCTACTGATTGCTTTATGTTCTTCACTAACAGTCCCGGTCTTATCTCATTCGGATATCCCTTTCCTTTCTCTCCGCCAATTAAATTCTTATTAACCTTCAAACACTTTTTTGTCTCAGATGCTGTCCATGTATTCAAACATGGGGTTAAGGAGTCGCGGGCCAAAGGACTCCAGGGGGCAAGCTGAGGAAGTGGAAATAACAACATAAACTCCCGATGAAGCTTTCCCCAAGACCGTCATGCGCGGTAAAAATCCGCATCCTGCACGAGGTGACCCTGCTAATAACTAAACATGACGGATCTAGACAAGGAGGTCGAACTAAACTCCCCCAATCTACGGTGTCACGTGACCCGTGCCTATGGATGGATGGCACCAGGGCGATGGTGTCGTGAACGGAACCTCTGGAGTACCAGGCAACCCTCCAGAGTAACCCGCCTTGCACCACACAGGGGGTTCTGATGGTGTGGACAGTATTTCCCCCATTCTCGTGGGAACAACATGAAGATTATAAATACATATAAAACCAAAACCAATGAGGCTCGAGGAGTGGCTCCGGCTACAGACTTGAGCCTTGAGTCTATCCCGGAAACGGAGACGAGCCAGGGTGCGGCAGCGGACTCTGGAGGTCCCACGACCGGCGTAGATACGGGGGATCAGGGGGTAGCTTCGGCCAGAGACCTGTCCCCGACACCCAAGCTGGAGGCTGGGTCCCACCGGAGGGCGGCGAGCTCCGCGGACTCCGGGGGCCCCTCCACCAGTGAGGACTCTACTGTTAGAGTAGAGGGACTGCCCCGGCAGTCCAAGCGTCTTTCCGGGGCGCAAAGAAAGAAGCTCCGGAGGGCGCAAAAAATGGCGGCCGGGACCTGGACGGTCGAGAAACCTGTAAAGGCGCAAGAGGGGAGTGCGGGTCAGAAGAGGACGCGCTCGAACTCTAGCACGCCCACTACAGACAGACGTTCCAAAAGGGCCAGGGTGCCTGTAAAGGCGCAAGAGGAGAGTGCGAGTCGGAAGACGCCGCGCTCTGGCTCTAGCACGCCTACTACAGACAGACCTCCCAAAGGAACTAAGGCCGGAACACCGGCGCAGACTGGCTCTTACAGGGAGGCTGCGGAGGGCCTCGGGATGGCGGTGATTGACAGACGCCATCCTGAGGTCACGCTAGACCAGGGGAAGGCGGACCTGATCCAGGCTGCGGTGGTAGCTGCAGTGGACTCTCTTCAGGAAGGGGAGAGCCCGCCTCAGTTCCACCGGACGCGCCTGACGGGGGGCATCCTCTGGATAACCTGTGCCGGCCCGCAGTCGCGGGACTGGCTGCGGAAAACGATCGGGGGCCTCGGTCAGATTTGGGAGGGGGCGGACTTGACAGCCGTCGAGCCCAAGGAACTCCCAAAGAGACGCAAGGTCCTCGTACGGATCCCTGACACCGTCCCGCAGGAGACGGTGATCAGCAGACTTAAGATCCAGAACCCTGAACTGGGGACGCAACACTGGTCGGTTCTAAGCAGGAAGGCAGAGGAGAAAGGACAGACGCTCGCCTTCTCGATCGACCCCACATCTTACAGAGCCCTTGAAGGAACCTCCTTCAAGGCATTCTGGGGCATGGGAAGGGTTAGCTTCCGCCCACTGGGGAAGCAATTAAGGGTTAATGGGACTTAGGTTCCTTCAGGTCAACCTCCAACACAGTAGGGCAGCCACGGCCGGACTACTAATGGCTCTGAGGAACACGGATGTGGCCCTCATCCAGGAACCGTACTCCTACAAAGGAGAGATCAAGGGACTCGGCGGAGCTAATGGAAAGCTCATCTACAGCAGGTCCAGCGAGAATCCGAGGGCCTGCATTTTTGTCAGGGAAGGGATAGAGTTTCTCCCTCTAATGAATTTCTGTTCCAGGGACCTGGCAACGATCAAAATCCGATGTGGAGGAGCGGATGGGCTGAGGGACATTACTGTCGCGTCAGCCTATCTGCCAGGGGACAGCACGGACCCTCCTCCACCCAACGAATTGGAGCAGCTGATGGTGGGTAGCAGAGCAGGTGGATGGCAGACCATCATCGGCATGGATGCGAATGCGCACCATGAGTTGTGGGGTAGCTCGGACACAAACTCTAGGGGTGAGGCACTTTTACAATTCTTTATGAAATTTAATTTAGACATATTGAATAGAGGTAATAAACCGACATTCGTCACAACACGGCGTGAGGAAGTTTTAGACCTAACAGTTTCCACCCAGTTTCTGGGTGACTTTGTTAAAAGCTGGGCTGTGTCTGGGGAAGTGAGTAGCTCAGACCACAGATACATCCGGTTTGAAATCGCCAAAGTCGAAAGAGAAACGGTATGGTACCGGGACCCCCGCAAGGCGGACTGGGAAGCCTACAGGGCAGACCTAGCTGTGGAACTGCGGGGGGTTGAGAGGGCCATAAGGGATTCAATAGACCTCGAGATTGCAGCAGTCCAATTGCGAGACGCAATTACCTCGGCCTATAACGCCAACTGCCCCCTGAAAATGAGGGTGTCCACCAGGAACGTCCCATGGTGGAATCAGGACCTCAGGCAAAGGAGGACGCAGGTTCGTAAGCTGTTTAACGCGGCCAAAAGGTCGGGAGCATGGGATGAATATAGACAGGCCCTATCGACCTATAACAAAAGACTGAGGGACGCCAAGAAGGAGTCGTGGAGGAGGCACTGCGAAGAAGTGGAAAACACGTCCGAGAGTGCTCGACTACACAAGATCCTGTCTAAGGGCCCTCAGACTAACATAGGCTCCCTTAGAACACCCACGGGAGGCTTTACAAGCTCGGGGGAGGAAACTATGGAAATTTTACTCCAGACGCACTTCCCCGGCTGTAACATAATAAACCAATCACCTCCGGACTGGGAACACTCAGAAATAGAGGCGCCTTATAGGCGGGCATCTAGAGTAGACTGGACAGTCGCTAAAGAGGTGGTTACCTGGAGCAAAATCAGATGGGCCATTAACAGCTTTAAGCTATACAAATCGCCGGGATTTGATGGAATAATGCCCATCATGCTCCAACAGGGGATAGATATACTGGCGCCGGTGCTTACCCTCATTATGAGGGCCAGCCTGGCTCTGGGGTACATTCCGAGGGCATGGAGACTGGCCAGGGTTGTATTTATTCCTAAACCTGGGCGTCCAACAGACCAGGCAAAGTCCCTGAGGCCAATAAGTCTCATGTCCTTCTTGCTGAAAACAGTGGAAAAACTGCTCGACCGGCACATTAGGGGCGGTGTACTGGAAGCATATCCTCTACACTGCGGACAATATGCATACAGAGCAGGATTCTCAACAGAAACAGCACTGCACCAACTGGTGCTGAAACTGGAGAATACGCTGGAGAACAAGGAGGTGGCGCTGGGGGCCTTCCTAGACATAGAGGGGGCCTTTAGCAACACCTCGTTCGGATCGGTTCTGGCAGCTGCCCGGGAGCGTGGAATAGAGGAGACCTGCTGCAGGTGGATCGGTTTCATGCTCAGGGACAGGGCGGTGTTCACCTCACTCGCGGGAGGGACTCTGCTGGCGGGGGTCGCGGCGGGGTGTCCGCAGGGGAGCGTTCTGTCTCCCTTGCTCTGGTGTCTAGTCGTGGACGGCCTGCTGGGGAGGCTCTCGGGAGGGGGGTATGAGGTACAGGGCTATGCGGACGACATTGTCATCATAGTCCGAGGAAAGGTCACACAGGCAGTGTGGGAGCGTATGCAGACTGCACTGAAAGTGGTGGAAGGGTGGACGGTTGATCAAGGGCTCGGGGTGAGCCCCGAGAAAGCAACCGTCGTGCCGTTTACGAGGAGGAGGAAGTGTGAAAGCCACAGAACTCTCACTCTATACGGTAGGAGCGTTCCAATGGCCAGGGAGGTAAAATATCTTGGGGTCGTATTGGACTCTAAGCTAACCTGGAATGGTCACATTGGAAAAATACTGCGTAAGGCAGTCATGACCTTAGCCGTCACTAGGCGGCTATATGGAAAAACGTGGGGACTAAGACCTAGTATGGCCCACTGGCTGTACACAAGGGTGGTCAGACCATCGTTAACATATGCGGCACTGGTCTGGTGGCCTAAGGTGACACAATCCAGTGCCAAACAAAAACTAGGCAAGATCCAAAGGATGGCTTGCCTAGGCATCACAGGGGCCATGTCTTCAACCCCAACAGCCGCCATGGAGGTGTTGCTGGATCTACCCCCCCTACACTTCGTTATTATGGGAGAGGCCAGGCTAGGACTATACAGACTAGCCTGCAATGGTAGACTGAAGATCAACCCAGGCTTCAGGGGCCACTGCAAAATTCAGGAGATCGTGAAGGAACCCATGCTTGAAATGAGGTCAGACTTCGCGAGCCCGCGAATGTGCAGGGAAAACAACTTCACAGTGGAAATCCCTGATCGCGGGGCATGGCGGGAGGAGACACCGGGCATACCACGGGACGCGCTCGTCTGGTTCACGGACGGATCTGGCGGGGAGCGTGGGACGGGGGCAGGTGTTTACTCGGAAGGACCGAGGGTAAGTCACAGTATTTCCCTCGGAGCCCATGCAACGGTGTTTCAGGCCGAGATGTACGCCATCCTGCACTGTGTGCGGGAGAACAAGAGGAGGGGCTACACCAACAAGCGGATCCTCATAGCCACAGACAGCCAGGCAGCCCTTAAGGCACTAAGTAGCCCACGGGTAAATTCCTGGCTGGTGAGTGAGTGCCGAGACGAGACGAGCGACCTGGCTGGGCAGAATGAGGTGACCCTCATCTGGGTGCCGGGTCACTCGGGGGTCAAAGGCAATGAAGAAGCTGACAGTCTCGCAAAGAGGGGGTCAGCAGAACCATTTATGGGACCAGAACCGGCTCTGGGCGTGTCAAAGAGCACTGCCAGGGGAGCCATTAAGTCCTGGGTCAGAAACCAACACAAGGTGTACTGGGCGGACTGTCCAGGGCTCAGACATGGGAAGTCAATAATTGACGGACCCAGTTCAAAGAGAGCTGTGGAGCTGCTAAACCTTAGCAGAGGACAGCTCAGAAACACAACAGGTCTCTTGACGGGACACATGGCCGTCAAGAAACACCTACATAAAATGGGGCGGTTCGAAGGGGACCTCGCATGCAGACTCTGCGGCGAGGGGGAGGAATCAGCCCAGCACATCTTGTGCGAGTGTATAGCTCTGGACCGGAAAAGACAACTGATCTACGGTCACTCTAGACCGGAGACAGAGCAATATAAAACTTCACCCTACCAATCGCTGTGCAGACTAGTTCAAGGCACAGTGATTTTGGAATGGGTGGAGTAAGACTAGGGGTATGCACAATCAACCAAGGGTTGCGGTGCTATCGGGGCGGCAAGGCCGCGGACGAGCCCTGAGGGAACAAAAAAAAAAAAAACCTTCAAACACTTTTTTGTCTCAGATGCTGTCCAATCATGCTGCATATGTTCAATATGGTTCAAAGAAAGCTATTTCTTCTTAATCATATTAATTATTTGAATGGATTAAATTCACGTTAGTCAAATACATACTTTTTCATCCACCAAACTACAAGCTTGTGTAAATTTAAATTAATAACCTATACAATTTTAATCAAAATGTCGAACCTATTCAACCCTATCATTAACAAATTATGTTCGTAATTACTAATCTGTCTTTAACTGGTTCCTACTTAATTTCCTACCATTACCCTATATTAACACATTATTTTCTACTTAAAACTTATAAATATTCTCAAGTTTAAGGACTTGTATTCTGTCGAACTCGGTTTTAATTGTCTTTCTTGCGCTTGGGATTGTTTTTAATTTGTTTGTGTCTTGGAGATTATGTCACTTCACTTATATGTATTCAGTCCATCATTTAATCTATTTTAGTTGTCCGTTATGGATGTATTACAAATTTTAATTACTTAACAGCTATTTTTAAGCGTCTCATTTTGCCTTTACTAGCAAATACATATAGTTAATTATTCAAACTTCAGGTTCTGCTGGACAATTGACTGTTATTTACCCCTGACCCTGAATGTAGCTGTGAATAAATATGAAACTTCACCGTCTCAGGTTTCTTAACGTTACGCTAACTTATATTTTTATTAATTTATCTAATATTGCTCTTTATCCAAGTTCTTGTCCTATATTTTACTTTCCAGGGTTTTAACTGTATGCTATAATATATACATTTTCAAACCAATATAATATGACTTATTGACTAACTAAAACTCTTACCGCAATCTGCTTAACTTTGGATACCTAAGCATGAAAATTAAACAGATGTGTGCTAGTTTACAAATTAATATATTATTCTAAAACAAATTTGACTCGTATTTAAGTTGATTATGATTGGTGTTAAACTGAATGAACCGAAAGTTTGAAATATTGTTTAGAACATCTGTTGGTGTTTTTAGTAAATTAAAAAAAAAATTAATCAGGAGATTACGACTTTTGAATTTTCAAAAAATTTCTTCAAATAAGCGCAAACTACGACCCCTAAAACCCATATCGAGGGTCAGTTTCAGTTTATGTATATATTTGGAGGTGGTTGATAATATAATTGCCGGCAAACAACGAGGCAAAAAGTTCAGCCTTGCCCAGGGCGGCAGAAACAATTTCATCCCCTGAGACAAGAGGTGGGAACGTGCTCTTGCAGAAATTATTCCCAATAGATTCAGCAAGAGTCCAGAAGGGTTTGCTGCCGCTGGAGCTTGAGAGGACTTTGTTTTCGATGTGGTTATTAAACGAGTTTTTTGCCTCAGAAAGAATGCGGACATAGCGGTTTTTTGCGTCGTTAAATGCTTGACGGTTTTCTTGGCTGGGATTCTGTAGAAGCGTTTTGTGAGCTTTGACCTTTTCAAGTCTGGCCTTGTCACAGGATTTATAAAATCAAGGCTTTTGAGTGGCTGAAGAGGTTTTCTGTGTACGTGGAATAAATAATTCCATGCCAGCTTGGATAATTTCGGTGGCGTTTTGTGAGATATCACAGGGGTCAGGATGAGAGAAACAGGCAGACGCCCATGGAAATGAGGAAAAGTAATCCCGCATTTCGTCCCAGTTCGCGGAGTTGTAGTGCCAAACAATAGGTGGGTGTGATGATTGTGTGACCTCGGGTTGCATTGGGCAGGAAGCAGTGACAATGCCGTGGTCTGAGCGACCAAAGGAGGCGGTGACTGATATCTTATAGATATTCGTTGCAGGGGGTTTTAATACGTCAAAACCCCGCTGTAAAGAGGTCGGAAATAGTGTTTAAAACTACATATCGCCAATTTAATTCTGTTAATAATGACGACTTTATTTTCCAGCGTCCTCTCAACTATTACTGCAGCTCGGTGCTTTGGTGAAAATGATTTTATGTGTTTTGTGAGTCTGGAAAGCGCGTCTGTAGGAGAAGTCGAGTGCTCTCCTCTGGGCTGTTTGTATATTCACGACCAATGCTGGTGGAATGATCATCTAGTAAGGTTTTCTGTAGATGCAGTGCGGGGGCCATGTCCTACTAACACTTACTAATATTGAAAATATTATCTGAAACACTTTAAAAGAGATTCAAAAAGTAACGATTTTTAGAAACAATCTGAACACATTGTATCTTAAAATTTAAGCTGTTGCGGGCATAAGTTCATACGATTTTTTCTCAGAAAAGGTCTGTGGCATCATACACTGAAATTCTAGCCATAATTAAGGAACACTCCTTAGTTTACACATAATAAAGTAAAAAAAGGAAAAACTTACGTGATTCGCAAGACTCAACGCATCGACCCTATAAAGAAAAAACAGAACAAAAAGTAAAAACGAAAACAAGTCAAAAGTCAAACAAAGCTAAAAATTGTAAAAAAGTACTACGTAATTATCTTAGAGCGCCATTAACTTACAGCAGTTTTAATCAACTTAGATCGCTTATGGAAACAGAAATCAAGAGTGGAAATAAGCATTATAAAGGGTTTTTCAATAAGGACATAACAACTTTGTATTTAAATAAAACACAGAATAACTGAGGTATTGTGCTGAAACTTATGATATGTGTAGTACAAATGTTACGTTTAAGTATGGAATTTAATCTCATTCACATGACCACCACGAGCACGTTCGCAATGATCGACTCTTTGGAGCCAATTTTCCATAATTCTTTCACACATATATCAGCCGGAACGTTGGCCATTTCACGTGTGATATTGTTCCTGAGCTCCTCTAACATTTTTGGTTTGTTGGCATAAACCAAGGACTTAACGTAACCCCATAAAAGGAAATCCAATGGCGTTAAATCAGATGAGCGAAGTGGCTATTCGACCGGACCATTTCTCGAGATATCACGGTTACCGAACTTTCCCTTCAATAGATCAATTGTTTGACCAGCTGTGTAGCATGTGGCACCATCTTGTTGGAACCAGATATCACTGATGTTAAGTCCATCCAATCTGTCCAAAAATAGTCTTTCAAAATGGCACGATAGCGAACTGCATTGAACATAACATGGCACTCATTATCATCGACGAAAAAATATGGGCCAATCATACCTCCGGCATGAAATCCGCACCACACGGTCACTTTTTGTGGATACAATGGAGTTTCTTCAAGCACATGTGAGTTTGTTGCTGTGCACAAATGCATATTTTGTTTATTAATTAAGCCAAAATGAGCTTCATCGCTGAAGATGATTTTTCGATGAAATTCAGGATTTTCGTCAATTTTTTGCAGACCTCAATCGGAGAAGTTTCGGCGGTTCAAATGATCAAAAGGCTTTAATTCTTGAGTAAGTTGTATCTTCAGCCTCGGCAGTGGAGTGTGCTGTGAATCATTTCCAGCCATTCAAGTCGCCAGGGGAGGATGGGGTGGTACCGGTCCTACTACAAAAGGGACTGGAAATTCTCCTACCCTTCCTTATCAGGCTGTTCAGAGCCAGTCTGGCCTGGAACTATATTCCTTCCAGCTGGACGGTGGTTAGGGGGGTTTACATTCCCAAATTGGGACGTAATGACCTCCTACCTACTTCACTGAGACCTCTCAGTATTACATCATTCCTCCTGAAGGGATTGGAAAAAATACTGGACGGACACATTAGGGGGAACATCTTACCCAAGAACCCCCTAAATACCCACCAGTATGCCTATCAAACTGGTAAATCAACTGAGTTAGCGCTCAATAACCTCGTCGAGAAGATCACACACTCTCTGGAAAATGGAGAGGTTGCGGTGGCGGCATTTCTCGACATAGAAGGAGCATTTAATAATGCATTACCGATCTCCCTCTACGAGGCCACTATCGCTAGGGGGGTGGAACCTACCATCTGTGGCTGGATTGGAAACATGCTGCACAATCGGACCATTATTACCTCATTACGGGGAGAGGTGGTTAGCGTTAGGGCTGCGAGAGGGTGTCCTCAGGGGGGCGTTCTATCCCCCCTGCTGTGGTCCCTCTTTGTGGACGACCTGCTGGCTATCCTCGGACTCTGGGAGGTTGAGGTCCAGGCGTATGCGGATGATCTCGTCATAATGGTTAGAGGCAAGTCTGAGGAGGAACTGTCTAGTACTCTTCAAGAAGCACTAAGTGTAGTCAATGATTGGTGCCGTAGGGAACAGATGTCTGTGAACCCTCGTAAAACGATCATTGTCCCGTTCACCAGAAGAAGAAGGTTGGACAAATTAAAACCACCTAATCTTATGGGGGAAAACATTCCATTTTCGGACCAAGCAAAATATCTGGGAGTTATCCTAGATAAGAAGCTCAACTGGGACAGACAGTTAGAAAATGTTATCCGCAGGGCTAAGATGTCCCTGTGGACCTGCCGGAGAATCTGTGGGAACAACTGGGGAACAAACCCCCAACAGATGTACTGGCTCTATGTAGTGGTTATCAGACCTATGATAACATATGGAGCCATAGTTTGGTGGCCTAAGGTGCTTCGTGGTACCGCGAGGGCCAAACTGGCTCATCTACAGAGACAAGCATGTCTGATGATAACGGGAGCGATAAGCACCGCACCATCAGTCGCTCTGGAGGTCCTCCTCAATATTCCCCCACTTCACATATGGTTGGAGAGGGTGGCGAGGTGGACAACGTACAGACTAATACAAAGGGCAGATAACATGCCGAGGGAAGTCAATCTGAGAGGGTCCGGACTCCTTGATGACAGTGATTGTCACAGGATACTGGGAATGGTCTCAGACTTGATGCCTACAAAAATCAGCAGAGATCTGTCTTTCAAGACCGTCCTCCCGGAAAGGGAGGACTGGGACCGGAACCAATCCACCCTGTTGAGAGCGGACCTCTGCTGGTACTCGGACGGCTCCAAAACCAATATGGGAGTAGGAGCCGGCGCCTATGGGGGCAGCACCGATGCTAGACTATCAGCTAGTCTCGGCAAGTACGCAACCATACACCAGGCAGAAGTTTATGCCATCGAGATGTGTGCAAGGGAAAGTTTAAAGGACCTATGCACAAACAAATCGATAAAGATATATGCAGATAGCCAAGCTGCAATAAAGGCTCTTGGTTCCTACCGGTGCAATTCAAAGACGGTATGGAGTTGTAAATCTGCCCTTAACGAATTGGGCAGCTGTAATGAGGTGTCGCTGGTCTGGATACCGGGTCACTCGGATCATGATGGCAACGTTGCGGCAGACGCGCTTGCCAGGAGTGGTGCCGAGTGCGACTTTATCGGACCAGAACCGGTGCTGGGAATAACATCTTGCACAGCAAAACGCACCTTAAAGACCTGGACAGATAGAAGGACAATTCAATATTGGCAAAATCTTCCAGGATTAGCTCACTCCAAGGCCTTCATAAATGGCCTGTCTGAGTCAAGGGCTAAGAAACTACTAGAGCTGAACAGACAACAACTGAGAACTCTAGTCGGCCTATATACAGGACACTGCCGCTTGCGGCATCACATGCACCGTATTGGAATCGGTCAGGAGACCGAGTGCCGACTGTGTATGGAGGATGACGAAACAGCAGAGCACGTGCTGTGTTCCTGTCCGGCAGCGGATAGGACTAGACACCTGCTCTTTGGCAAGGTAAAGCTTGCTCCAGAGGATCTGGATCGACTTTCGCCCACAAAGGTTATCGACCTCTGCAGGAGGCTGGATTTGTTGGGCGAAATATAAACATTAGGCGTGAGGCACAATAGACCTTTGGTCGCGGTGGAAGGTCCGGTATGGACCACTCACATTCAAACCTAACCTAACCTAACCTAAGTTGTATCTTGTAAGGGTGTAGATCAAAATCTTTACTCAAAATTCTCCACAGTGTGGTTTGAGAGACTCCCAATTCCTGTGAACTGCGTGGAATCGACTAATTTGGATCATTTTGAACTGAAGCCCTTACAGCTGCTATATTTTTGGTACTTCGACAAGTGCGTCGCTTCACAGGCACATAATCATCCAATAGTGAATATTTTGACTCAAATTTATCCACTATAGCACGCACAGCCTGTCTGGTCGGACGATTATTACGACCGAAAATTGAAGTAAGCGCTCTTAAAGTTGCGACCACCAACTCAGAACTTCGGTGGTAATTTTTAACAATTTCCAAACGCTGCTCGTTCGTGAACTTCACCATGATAAAAATGTAGACCTTGCCTCACGTTTTAACATTGACAGATCTTAACAAATGTCTAAGAATGCGTTGGTATTAAAATACAAGGTTGTTATGTCACTATTGGAAAACCCATTATTAAGGTCGATACCTCGATATCAAGTGATTCAAAATATTTCTTAGCTCACTTTCGCAGAAAGCAGAAGACCTCGAGGATTTCTGGTTCTATGATTTATAAAAGTGTTGCGCTAAACAAAAGCACTCTCGATTGTTGATGGCATTTCGCCTGATTTCTGGATCGTGTATTTACCAAACTTTTTACCTTCTGATGGCGACTGCAATACCAGTGATTATTAAACATTCAATCAAAAGCTTCTCATCAGGCATCAACATTTATTACATTTTGCTACGCATTTCGGCCAACTACGTAGCCATCTTCAGGGATACATCCCGAAATACAATAAAAAGGTCTATCAGAAAACGTTGTTTCCTGGTAGGCAATTGCACAACGGGATCAAGACGATCAATACAAAAACGTGAGCGTTAAAATCTGAAGCCAAACAGAAAAACAAGCCAAAAAAAGTCTGGACGCAGCTAGTGCGTTATAGTAGTGAATTTTTATAAAAATGTTTATAATAGCAAATATGTTTTTTTTAAGAAATCAGGCATCAAATTCGTTTACCAGTATAGGTTATATAGTAGAAACAATATGCCATGTTTCAGCAAAATAACTTTATTATTCCCCTGGTAGATCTGTTGGGGGCAGTAGGTGGAGGAACTATGGAAGAAAGCTCCTCTGAGCAGTGCCCGTGCATATATCTATAAAAGAGAGAGAGGTCAACAACGCACGTCGGTGGGCAAGGGATGGCAGCCTTTGGGTGAGGGTAGGGCACCGACGAGACGTATAGCTCTCTTCCGAATGGAGTCCAGGATAGCGAGTGTAGAAGCGGCAGCGGCAGCGCCACCCCAGATGTGGGAGCAGTATTAAGGTTTGGCCTTATTTGTGAAGTATATAAGGTATAGAGATTAGCTTGTGAAAGTATTTGCGAGCCCGGAAGAGGAAACCTAATTTATTAGCAGCCGCCAATTGGTGTGACATGTTGGTGCCAATTGAGATTTCGATCCACTGAAATGCCAACAAGTGAAAAGGACTCTTTACTTTGAATCACTTGGATGCTGATTGTGCTGAGTCTAGGGCTGATGTATCTCTTATGAGATAGGAAGCAAGACTGAGATTTGGTGGAGTTCAATTGTACAGGATTTCTACTTCCTCAGTCTAATATTTTTTTAGATCCACACAAACAGAACCCTCCATGAGTCTGTTATCCTCATCTAATTATTATAAGTATATTTGAGTGGAAGGTGCTGTCGTCCGCGTAACTGTGAACTGCGTTGGGTGTGCCTGAGAGGAGGTCATTGATGTGGACAAGAAACAAAGTGGCGGCTAAAGCTGAACCTCCTGCATTAATTGGATACAGAAACGCTCTGGTTGGAGAGGAAATTTGCTGTCCAGGTACAGAGTTTGGTGGTAGGCCATAGGCCGGAAGTTTATTAAGCAGCGCGGCGTGCCAGACCTGGTCGAATGCTGTGGATATGTCTAGAGCGACAATCTGGGATTCACCGTGTAGTTCTATAGACTGGTTCCAAGAATGGTTGACAAAGAAAAGGAGGTCGGCAGTTGATTTGCGCTGACGGAATCCATACTGCCTGTCGTGGATTAGACTGTGTTTTTCAAGAAATTTAATATTTCGGTGTTTATATACTTTTCCATCACTTTAGCGATGACTGAAAGGTGATAAATAGGCCTGTAGTTGCTAGGAAGCGCTTTGGATCCTTTCTTGTGGACGGGTTGTACTCGAGCAGTTTTCCATTTACGAGGGAAGATATCACCTTTCGTACCTTTTTAGTTTTGAAAATGATATCCTTCGTTTTATGCGCAATATTGGGGAGTGTTGGTGGTTGGACATTAAGTGGTGGGTTGAGAGTAGAATTGTCGGCGAACAACGAGGCAAAAAGTTCAGGCTTGTCCAGGGCGGTAGAAACAATATCATCCCCTGAAACGAGAGGTGGGAATGTGCTTTTGCAGAAATTATTCCCAACAGATTTAGCAACAGTCCAGATGGGTTTGCTGCCGTTGGAGCTAGAAAGGACTTTGTTTTTGATGTAGTTATTAGACAAGTTTTTTGACTCAGAAAAAATGCGAACATAGCGGTTTCTTGCGTCGTTAAATGCTTGACGGTTTTCTTGACTGGGGTTGTGTAGAAGCGTTGTGTGACCTTCGATCTTGTCACAGGGTTTAGAGAACCAGGGTTTTTGAATGGCTGAAGAGGTTTTCTGTGTGCGTGGAATAAATAATTACATGCCAGCTTGGATAATCTCGGTGACGTTTTGTGAGATATCAGAGGGGTCAGGATGAGAGAGGCAGACAGACGCCCAAGGAAATGAGGCTAATATGCCTCAACAAACTTTGTGCACACTTGCATAACCACATGATGAACATTGATAAGGTTTTTCTCCTGTGTGTTTTGATTTAATATGACTTAACAAATTACTGTACTGTACGGGTACGGAGTATTTTAACGAAACCTTTCCACAAAAGTGGATAGGAAGAGGAGGTTTCTTAAAATGGCTTCCGGGATCATCAGATCTTACACCTCTGGGCTTTTTCTTGTGTGGGGTATCTGAAGAACAGAGTGTACAGAACACACATTTAGATTTGAACGACTTAAAGGAAAGAATAACCAGGGAAATTAGGAACATCACACTGGAGGTTTTAAATAGAGTTTGATAAGAGTTTTACATAAGAATAATTCGCTGTAAGCGGGGAAATGGGAAACACTTTAAACATTAAATGTTGAAGATATGTTCAATTTAAGTACTTAAGAAGGAAATATATATATTTCTGAATAATTGTGAATTTAAGAATGAACGGTTTGAATTTGATTATCAGTCATTAAATTTCCAACCTGTGCGCTCTATGACTTTTGGACCCAAATGTTTGGTACCATCAAACAGAGAAAAATATGCTCTTTGAATTTCGGTCAAAAAATGATAGGGTTGCTATTTGAAAAAATATCAACAAGGTGTGGGGGTAAAATGGTGAGTGGTAAAAATTACAAACTAGGACTACAAGGTGTGAAACAAACAAAAAATTGTGGACGTTTCCGAGCGTTTTTCATAAAAACTGCTTTTCTTGGAATTATGTATTTTATTCCATCACTGCGGTCGACACTGTATGAATCCGCTGACAAAGTCCGCAAAAGTTGTTTCAAAAAGATTTTGAATATTTCAAAATTAAAGTAAAAAGAAAAAACTTACAAAGGCCAGAGCAAGTACTGCTAGACACAATAAACTTTTAGAAAACATTCTTAAAGTTGACACTAATAATATCTAAGAAGATAAGATTTCTTTTATACAATTTCTAAAATAAATATATTGGGTTTTTATCCATTTAATCAGCCAACGAACATTAAAAATTTATGGACTGGAAAGAACATCAATCATTAAAAACACATAAAAATTGAACATGTCGTGTTGATAAATCAAATTACCCACCAAATCTGAAATTAAAAAATTAAATAGCGTAATTAGCTTTTATTGTACGCGTATAAAATATATTTAATAAAAAATTAGGACACAGCAAGTGCGCTAGTAGTAAAGTTTGGACCAAGCAAGTGTGTTATGGTAGTGAATTTTCATGGAAATCATCTGGCACCAAACATTTTTCTAATTAAATGCTTATAACATTTTTTTCTTACTACATAGAAACCTATCTTTTGGTACTAAGTTTACTTTTTATAACGGAAACCTAGACAAAAAATATTGCTACCGTGGATTTGGTATTTCGAAGATAAAATTTTGTCCGAAAGGAAACTTAATTTTTTCACAGAAAACCTAGTCCGATATTCCTGGCTAACGAACTTATCCAGGCCACTTAGAAAGGAAAGGTAGCTGCCAAATTTCCTAAAAATCGGCCAATAACTTCCTCTGATGACACAAACTTGGCTAGTGAAACGCTCGTTAGGTTTTTTAAAAAGTGTTGTGGTGATTTGGGTTTCTACAAGTGTACCTATTAGTAAAAATCACTATATATCTAAATCCTTGTGAGATGTAAAACAGGCTCGCCATCTCGATGCGGAACCAGGTAGTATGTTGTCACGACAGCTCCAAATAACACAAAATGTTATAAAATAGAGACTGTATACAACCAACAATTTTGTATATGAGCCAGGGCTGACAATTTACCAAATTGTTAGTTGGTTGTACACAGTTTATATTTAATAACATTTTCTGTTAATTTGACTTAGCAGGTGGTAGTGGACTTTTCCTTTACGTGATAGTAAAAGACTTTTTCACGCCCGATGAGGTACCACCCCTTACATCAAGGGGTTGGTGAAGTCCCAACGGACGTTTCCGGTTCTGGTGCATGAGTCGGTTTCCCTTAAAAACAAAAATGATGATGGCTCCTCCATGTAAAAAAGATTCCGGAGATAAAATACCTTTCCATTCGGATATCCGAAGAGGGGTGTACAGGGGCGCCGGCATCAAGATTTAACATATCTTTCTCGAATACATGTGGCCTGAATTCTGACCTAAACTCCGTCCACAATATCCTCTAGGCTAATAGGCCCCAACTCCTCTTCCTCGCCGAAACCCAAATCAATGCCAAAACAGCCACTAATCACCTTAATTTCCCGAGGTATGAGCTCCTTACTTCCTGTAGATTGCACCAAGGCGTGTGCGCATACGTCCGTAGCAATCTACCCTGCACCAGACTACCCAAAGAAAGACATACTTTAGATGAAACTCTCTCTCAGGGCAGCAAATTAATTCATCTGTTGCATTTACCGGTCAGCTTCTGACAACAACTTTGTCCAGCTCTACGACTACCTTTCTGAAAAAACCGACCATCTGATTTCTAAATATCCTTCCTCCGAGGTCACTATTCTTGGTGACTTCAATGTCCATAATAAGGAATTGCTAGGATCTTCCAAAACTGATCTAAAAGACAGAGCAGCGGAGGCCTTTGTAGTCAGCAATTCTTTAGCCAATATGCTTCAGCAACCTACTTGCTTTCCTCGCATCACAACACACAGCTCAAATCCCTTGGATCTCTTTCTTAATACAAAACCTGAATGCTATAAGACATCAGTCACCACCCCCCTTGGTCGCTAAGACCACGACATGGTCACTGCTTCCTGCGCAATGCAACCAGAGGTCACACAGTCATCACACTCACGTATCATTTGGCACTACAACTTCGCGAACTGGGACGAAATGCAGGATTACTTTTCCTCATTTCCATTATCGTCTGTCTGCTTCTCTTACCCTGACCCCTCTGATATCCCACAAAACGTCACCGAAATCATCCAAGCTGGCATGGAATTATTTATTCCACGTACATAGATAACCTCTTCAGCCACTCAAAAGCCCTGGTTTTCTAAATCCTGTAACAAGGCCAGACTCGAAAATTTAAAAGCTCACAAAACGCTTTCACACAATCCCAGTCAAGAAAACCGTCAAGCATTTAACGACGCAAGAAACCCCTATGTCCACATTCCTCCTGAGGCAAAAAATTTGTTTAATAGCCACATCAGAAACAAAGTCCTCTCAAGCTCCAACGGCAGTAAACCCTTCTGGACTCTTGCTAAATCTATTGCGCATAATTTCTGTAAGAGCAACTTCCCACCTCTTGTTTCAGGAGATGAAGTTTTTTCTACCGCCCTGGGCAAGGCTGAACTTTTTGCCTCGTTGTTCGCCAGCAGTGCTACTCTCGACCCACCTCCAACTGTTCAACCACCAACAGTCCCCAATGTCGCGCGTAAAGTGACGGATATCATTTTCAGAACTAAAAAGGTACGAAAGATGCTCTGTTCTCTTAATACCAGGAAAGCCTCTGGCCTTAACGAAATCTCATCAATTGTCCTCAAAAAATGCGCACCACAACTTGCTCCTATCCTGACCCGGCGGTTGCAGTCATCTTACAATAGAGGCATATTCCCTAGTAACTGGAAAACTGCTCGAGTACAACCCGTCCCCAAGAAAGCATCCAAAGCGCTTCCTAGCAACTACAGGCCAAATTCGCTCCTTTCAGTCGTCTCTAAAGTGATGAAAAAGTATAGCACCGAATTGCTAAAATTTCTTGAAAAAACACAGTCTAATCCACGACAGGCAGTATGGATTCCATCAGCGCAGATCAACTGTAGACCTCTTTTCATTTGTCACCCATTCTTGGAACAAGTCTATGGAACTACACGGTGAATCCTAGATTGTCGCTCTAGACATATCCAAAGCATTCGGCCAGATCTGGCACGCAGCTTTGGTTAATAAACTTCCGGCCTATGGCCCACCACCAAAACTCTGTACCTGGACGGCAAATTTTCTCTCCAACCGGAGCATTTCTGTTGTCGTGGATAGACATTCCTCTAAACTGTATCCAATTAATATAGGCGTTCCTCAAGGCTCAGCTTTAGCCCCTACTTTGTTTGTTCTCCACATTATTGACCTCCTCTCTAGCGCACATCCAACCCAGTTCACAGTTACGCGGACGACAGCACCCTACACATAAATATACACTATTCTAAGCCTGTCTCTTTAGCCAAATTAGATGATGATCGTAGATTCATGGAGAGTTCTATCTCCGTGGATCTCCAAAACATATTAGACTGGGGAAGTAGAAATGTTGTACAATTTAACCCCACCAAATCACAGTCTTGCTTTCTTTCTCATAAGAGGTACACCAGCCCTAGACCCATCACAATAAATAACCAAATTATTTCAAGTAATGAGTCCTTTTCACTTGTTGGCATTTCTGTGGATCGAATCACATCAATTGCAGAAGCGGCTGCTAAGAAATGAGGTTTCCTCTTCCGGGCTTGCAAATACTTTTCACCAACCAATCTCTATACCTTATATAATTCACAAACAAGGCCAAACCTCGAATACTGCTCCCACATCTGGGGTGCCGCTGCCGTTTCAACACTCGCTATCCTGGACTCAATTCAGAAGAGAGCGTCTAATCGCTGGCCCTACCCTCACCCAAAGGCTCCCATCACTTGCCCGCCGACGTGCCGTTGGTCACCTCTTTGTCTCTTTTATAGATATCTGCACGGGCACTGCTCAGAGGAGCTTTCTTCCATAGTTCCTCCACCTGCTACCCCCAACAGATCTACCAGCATACTACCTGGTTCCGCACTGAGATGTGGATCCTGTCGTACATCTCACAGTGTTCGAGGAGGCTGGTTACCATAGCCGTATTACTTTATATGTGTGTTCTCGCCGTAATTAATATACCGTACTGACGAGCTCTAATTAGAGCGAAATCGGTCTGCGGTTCTAATTATTGTGAGAATATATGAGTCTATTATTTGCACAACTCGCTAATCGACAAAACCTTAAAAAAATGTTTTTTTTTTGGTGCAAATATATTTAAATTTTAACGACAATTTGAATATTAAAATCAAAAATTTGCAAAACAGTCTTTTAGGCATGCAAATGGTGTCTAGAAAATAACGGTTATATGCAAAACTGGTTATTTGTTCTGAAGTCTCACTTGCAAAATTCGCTCTTTGCTCTGCCGCCAATCAAATTGTTCGATCGTTGCCCACGTGATAATTACGTGCTTAACCGCTGTTTGCAACAAACGAATTTTCAGTAGACTGGATTTAAACGACGAAACAGGTGTTTTTCTTTCGAATTGCGGAATTTTTTAATTTGTTTTAAACGCTATGGAGTTACAAGTTGAAAATGGAGTGCCCATTAAACCAAGTCCACATGGAAAAGGACGCAAGAGGCTTCTTCAGCCATAAAAACATAAAAGGAACGTCGAAAAACTTGCCAGGTATGTTCCACAAAATTCTTTACTTTATAATTTTTTTTAAATTAATAAGTATGAGACCGCCGCTTTAGTTGTTTTAAAGTTTAATTTGTTTTTCGGGTTTATTACCGTATTGGGTGCGCATTTTTTTAAAATAACTCTGAGTTTTTGTTGTTGCAGAAATGCACCAAAATCACTGCCGGCCTTTCCCACTTGTCGACATAAGGGACAACCTAGGTTGCCTTATTATTGTACCAAACTCACAATGAAGAAGCTTAAAGACTTTCAGTCCTACTTGTGTGAACCAAATCTGTGCACTATTGTTTTTCGTCCACTTCCCGAACGCTTTTTCTTTGAGAAAATAGCATTTCTCCGGCCTAATCCGGGAAGTACGTACTTTCCGGACTAGGCCGGGAAGAATCACATCGTTGTTGTCATTGTGAATATGAAAATCTTGGTAGGTATGATTTTGATAAATACAGTTGAACATTACCATAGCAACGAAATAACGACTGACAGCTATCTGAAATAAAATTAGTTGACATTTTAATTGTATAGGCAATATTTATCTTTACGGCCATCCCATACTCCACGTAACAGATTATTCGTGAATTACAAAAAAGCCTGGACGCAGCAAGTGCGTTATGGTAGTGAATTTTCATAGAAATGATCTGGCACAAAATATTTTATAACTTTTTATTCTTGTAACATAGAAATCTAAATTTTGGTGTATAGTTTGCTTTTTATATCGTAAACCTACCTACCAAATTTGGTTATCATAGATTTTTTATTTTTTAGGATAAATTTTTTTTTCAAATGAAAACTCAAAATTTTTCCGGAAATCCTCGTCCGATTTTTTTGATTAACGAACTTGTCAAAGCCTTTTACAAAAGGAAGGTACGTGCCAAATTTTATCAAAATCGGCCTATTATTCTTTGAGATAAAATTTTTTTTCGAATGAAGACTCAAAATTTTCCCGGCAAACCTCGTCCGATTTTCCTAACTAACAAACTTGTCAAAGCTATTTACAAAAGAAAGGTACATGCCAAATTTTATTAAAATCGGCTAATTACTTTTTGAGATAAGAATTTTTTTTGTAATGAAAACTTAAAATTTTCCCGGAAAACCTCGTCCGATTTTCCTGACTAACGAACTTATCCAAGCTATTTACAAAAGAAAAGTACATGCCAAATTTTATCAAAATCGGCCCATTATTTTTTGAGTTATCGGTGTGATACATATATATAAATATAAATATATATATATATATATATATATATATATATATATATATATATATATATATATATATATATATATATATATATATATATATATATATATATATATATATATAAACATATAAAAATTGAAACTGACCCCGGATATGGGTTCTAGGGGTCCTAGATCGCGCTCATTTGAAGAAATTTTTTCAAAATTTAAAAGTCGAGATCTCCTCATTAGTGAATTTTTTCTAAGAAAATTCACTAAAAGGAAAATGTTCGATTCAGCACGTTGGTATCCACAGTTTTGGGAATCTCGGATTAAGAATTGCAGAATTTTTTAATTTACACAATCCTAAAAAATACACAGGCCATAGGATGCGTCGAACTTCAGCGACAATATTTGCTGATAATGGTGGAAACATCACAAATTTGAAGAGACACGGTGGCTGGAAGTCTACCACTTTTCTACAATCATAATCCTAATAAGTACACCTGGAGAACACCCAAATCACCACAACACATATTTCAGAGACCTTACGATCGTTTCGTTGACAATGTCAACATCTTCAGAGGAAGAAAATTCTAACATAAAAAAACTAGATCCCGTATATTTATATCGCGTCAAGATAAACGAACTAGTCCGAAGTAAAGTTGTCGTCCAAGAACGATCGTTTGTTCATTGCGCAGTGAAACAGGTCGGAGACAAATGAAAACTCAAAATTTTTCGGGAAAACCTAGTTCGATTTTTCTGATTAACAAACTTATCAAAGCTATTTACAAAAGGAAGGTACATGCCAAATTTTATCAAAATCGGCATATTATTCTTTGAGATAAAATTTTTTTTCGAATGAAAACTCAAAATTTTCCCGGAAAACCTCGTCCTATTTTCCTGACTAACAAACTTGTCAAAGCCATTTACAAAAGGAAGGTACATGCCAAATTTTATTAAAATTGGCTTATTAATTTTTGAGATAAGAATTTTTTTGGAATGAAAACTCAAAATCTTCCCGGAAAACCTCGTACGATTTTCTTGACTAACGAACTTATCCAAGCCATTTACAAAAGAAACGTACATGCCAAATTTTATCAAAATCGGCCCATTATTTTTTGAGTTATCGGTGTGATACAGAAATATATATATATATATATATATATATATATATATATATATATATATATATATATATATATATATATATATATATATATATATATATATATATATATATATATATATATATATATATATATATATATATATATATATATATATATATATATATATATATATAAATTGAAACTCACCCCGGATATGGGTTCTAGGGGTCCTAATTCGCGCTCATTTGCAAAAAAATTTTCAACATTCAAAAGTCGGGATCTCCCCATTAGTGAATTTTTTCTACGAAAATTGACTAAAAAACCGAACAGTTCTTTAAATCAAGACAAACATAGAGATGGGTATATGTATAAACAGGTCGAGTTATTGACAATAATTTACAATTCTACCAGACAAATTAGGAGTATTTAAGCGGTCAAATGCAAAGAGAAAATAAAGGGCTAGAAATTACAGATAGACCTTGATATAAAAATACTTTCTAATGAATCAAGCATAGTTTGATGTCTGACATTTTTGACAAGTTTCAAATTTTCTTGGTCAATGTGGTGGTTATTATCCCATATATGTTGTGCCACACATGATTTGTCCACCGTACCATATCGTAACTGTGCGAGATGTTCACGAAATCTGGTGGCTATGTTTCTCCTAGTTTGGCCCACGTATTTAAGATCACAATCTTTGCAACTAATCTCATAAATTCCGGACATTTCAGTGACTGTCGTTGTCTTTCGTATTACCCAAGAAATTTTTTAAATTGCTTTTCGTCGAAAACGTCAAATGTAAATCGGCTTTCTTAAAAATACTTTTCAAACCCTTTGTGAATCGTGGTTCATAAGGTAAACACACAATTTTTTTCTTGATTTTATCATTCTTAAATGTCGTACATTCAGATATCAACTTCTTTGTTCTGTGTTTGTTAACTAATTTGTCTATTAAACCATCCGAGTAACCGTTATATCTCGCCACATTTTTTATGTATTTAAATTCTGTATTAAATCTATTTTTACTCAACGGAAATTTGATCAATCTATTTACTAAGAAATTTAAACTAGCCGTTTTTTGTGCAAACGTATGATGTGAGTCATTAGGAATATAACTAATATAATAATCCTGTTCATTATTTCCCGGGATACATAACTTTCATTGTTGTCCCCTTTGACTTTTCTTTTGTTCCATCTGTTATCCTATACTATAATTTTATTGTCATTTTGACATGTGTCGCAAATAAAAACAGCTGATCTTATATCAGGGTTATGACATGACATTCTTAAAATTAGCAAACAATATCCTTACATCTTAATATTCTTATTCTCATAAACATCAACTTAAATTATATAACAGCTAGTTACACAGTTCGTACTGTCAGAATATTCACTTTCTCGTGCTTCAGATTCTTTCTAATCTATTATAAATATGCCATATCATTTACCTGCAGTCTATTTTCTGTACTTGATACAACTTTAACTTCTTACTATTCTCAAAACTAGCAACAATAACACCTTAAACTATTTAAACAATTTCTACAAAATAATTTACACTTGCCTTACCTGCTTTTAACCCATATATATGTCATAATTTGGGAATCAATTTTGATTTAGATCTTTTTATCAGGTCTTACGATATGCCTGTAAAATGGTTATTATTTTCACTGCCAAGACATTGTACACACCAAAAAGTACGTTCTTGTTCGTGTTAGGCTGTATATGGGTTGTTTTAAAGTGTGTTTATATGTGGATGTTTACCTTATTATAGGATACCATATCAAATATATATATATATATATATATATATATATATATATATATATATATATATATATATATATATATATATATATATATATATATATATATGGGAAACTGGGGAGGCTTGAGACACTTTTCGAGTTTTTATATTTACTTTCCATGTTTTTGTATGAATCGGTTATTTTTAGGTGTGTCAACTCAGATTAATAATACATCTCAGCAATACAGCATATAGTATTGATCTACTGTCACGAATATTTACTCTGTGGAGTCTTATTTGTCTTCATGAAATGTATATCAGACCTCTCTGCATATGGGAGGCTTGATACACAACATAGGGAGGATTGATACATATTTGAAAGAGATCACAAAAATGAAAAAAAATAGGCATATAACCATTCAGAAAATTTATTATTAAGTAAAATAGAAGTATACTTTCAAAAAAGGTTATCAAATTTTGACAAATCCACCGGAAAGCTTATTGTCCGATTCATCCTTGCAGTGGCTCCTCCGTAATGCGGATTTGGTAGTTTAATTAAATCTTCCCGGGGAACACTGCAAAAGTGCTCTACATCGGGAAAGACGAACTTGTATCCTGGCTTGATACGCATGCATTTCAAGTGATATTCATCGGAATCAATGCCTAGCACTTGTGCTACATAATGACGTAAGGTTTTTTGTTGTTGAAAAACGCACCAAAACAAAGTCGTCTACTAATATTTGCTGATTTATGAAGTTTTCTTTATGAAATTCATTCTCCATTTGATCTTCAATATCAGTGATATCTGCTGTGCTGTTTTCATCACACTAAACAAAATCTAAGAAATCTCGTTCCCCTTCATTCTCACTTGTTTCAATATCCACATTCTCAGAATTTTCTTTGTCTGCTGCTTGTCTTCTTTCACAACTTTGCTTTCCCTTTTCTCCTGTTATTCGTAATTCATCCGCACTAGACTTGCAAGCTTCATTTTCAAAAACCTTTTTTTTTTTAATTCTATTAGTTCCTTGTTTCTTAAAAACTAGTAATCTGTGTTCTTCCTCAATTGTTTCTTATTCAGGGGTATCAATAAGAATTCCAGTTTTTCCTAGTCTTCTTCTACGCTTGGTTTTTCGTGGAGGTGCCCTTGGATATGGACGTAAGTCTTGAGGACTTTTGAACGCACTTGCTGTTGTTCTTGGTGCCACAACGCCATTGGTAGTTGATTCTTCTGAAGTACTTGCTTCTTCTGAAGTAGTTGCCACTGCAAGATCATTAGTAACCGTAGAAAAGCCGTTTCCAGGATCTGGTCTGTTTGTAATTTCAGAACCACCAAAGTCATTATCATTGAAATTATTTGGGTTAAAGGGGCATATTCCCGTCTGCATAAACCCTTTTGTAATATTGCTTAGTGTAAAGGCTCGTAAATAGGCAGTTGATACAAGTTGAGGAATTTCTTTGATTGTAATAGTCTGTCCAGGGTTATTGATCATCCATGCATCCGCTGCCTCATTGTAGTATCGTGTAAAGGGCCCATATACACTCACATCTAATGGCTGGAGCTTGTGACTGGTATGCGGTGGCAACGTCAGCATAACAACTCCATTTTTCTTGCAGATATCAAGCCCAGCTGGTGAGATGTGACTCTCATGGTTATGCAAAATTAATAAACATTTATTATCAACATTACATTTAGAATATTTTATGAAGTGGAGCAGATACTTCACAAAATTTTCATGTGTCATCCAGCCAGACTGGTGTGTAACTGCTTCAGTTCCAGGTGGTGCATCTTTTACCATATAGTCCTGTTGCCTTATACGGGGAAAAACCATGAATGGGGCAATTGTATTTCCTATTGCATTGACAGTACAACAAACAGTGACTAAAACTCCTCGTTCCGCAGATGTGGCTTTGGATATTTGCTCCTGACCCTTTTGGGCTAGAATTTTATGGGGCTTGTGAACAGTTGTTACCCCTGTTTCGTCCACGTTGAAAATTAAATGAGGCTCAAAATTATAGCGTTCCATAACATTTCTTAGATTTCCAAAGAATTCAGAAACAGTGTGTTTGTTGAAGGCAGTTGCTCTCCCCAAGCTTGTAGCTTCTGGCGTACGGAGAGAAATATTCCTATGTCGTGACAAAAAACCCCTTAACCAATCGTATGAAGCTACTTGTTTCTCATCCCAGGTTTTAGAAATTTTCTTTTCATTTTCTCTTGCAAAAATGTAAACAACTTTTCTTGTCATTATGGGCGTCAGCCCATAATGTAAATTGGCACAGTTGAGGAGATAATCCACTAGTGAATTTTCTTCATCATTGGTGAAGATTTGATTTGTATTAAAATTTGACTTGAAATCAGTTTTTATGCCACTTTCCTGATTTTGTTTATATTTCCTCACATGCCTCAAGAGTGTCATTTTATCAATCTTGTATTTATTTGCTGATGATCTTATGGATGTTTTCTCTTCGCATACCTCGCTCACAGCTCTCTCCACCACATCCGGCGCATTAACAGGGCGTCCTTTTGTAATCCATTTGAAAGGCATCTATAATAATCGAAAACATGGCATCAGAATTTCATTTTGAAATAATAAACTTGATTTGAATGACTATATAATTTAAAAAAAAATCCAATCTTGCAATGTGCGGGAGGGATGAGACATGTATCAAGCCTCCCAAACAGTCATGTATCAAGCCACCCAAAATCACATGACAAAACAATTATCACGTGTTTGGTATAACCAAACATTATTAGAGCACTGCATGTGGCTGAATACATCGCCGAAACAATATAAATCATGCTACTGGTGTGATATTTGATACAACTTACCTTAATTTTCGTAGACACCTTATGAATCGTGATTTAAATTTTACACACTTTAGTTCCGATAATTACTTTCCGGCTTATTTGGAAGTACCACGTATATTCTGTCACGTTTGAATGAATAGTGAGACTAGTTTAGCGTCTTGCCGCTTCACTACCAGCTGTAGGATTATTAGACCACTGTGGGGGGAAATTTAAGACGCGTATCAAACCTCCCATAGTATCAAGCCTCCCCAGTTTCCCCTATATATATATATATATATATATATATATATATATATATATATATATATATATATATATATATATATATTTATTTATTTATTTCTGACATCAATTTTACAAGGTACAATACAAATAAGCTTAGTTGTGGCTTTATTAAATGTATAATTTTAGAGCATGCTATCTAAATTTTTTTGAACGTCTCACCATCGATACCTCTCTATTAGCGAATTTTTAAAAATAAAATTCGCTTAAATTTTAATCAACATCCGCCTATAAGAATAAAACAGAAATGTCACTACCTAAAAAAAGGGGTAACAGTAAAGGATGCTCCCAGGTGGTCACCCACCACGAAAAGACCATGCGGAGGTTCCTTAACATCGAACATCGAACGACAATCGGTTTTTTCAACGTGGTATCGCCGTTCGCTTGACGCGTTAATTTATCCAAGGTTTATATATACATTATTAATTTTTAAGTTTTGATTTTAAATAAAAAAATGAACTATTTTGAAATTTTGCTATAATTACACTACTTTTTTAATAGTCCTAGTTTCATATGTACTGTTCCTGTGTCAAAGAATTAATAAAATAACATAACCTGTTTTATAAGTTAGTCTCTTGGACAACTAATATGATCACACAACTTTGTTGTTTTCGGCAATGATTTAGTTCAGAAGTTTTTCATATAAACTAAAATTATTAATCGAAAAACAACCTACTCTCTCATTAACCTAAAGTAAAAACAACCAAATGGCAAATTTTACGTCATTTGTCACTTTACATGATTGCGGCCGAGATTTTACGATTGTTGGTTCGGGCAGTATGTTTATGCCTGGTATATATTTAGTTTGATTACCGTTGATGTATGGTTAATACCTCTTGTATTAATAAATCTAGGCCTGGCAGTTAACTACTCTATTTGTCAGGCATTGGACTTTACCCACTAAGCTGCCTCAATGCATATTTTTGGCACTTTATTTTTAATTTGGAAAAAACGGTAAATATTGTGCACCAAATTACTTAAAATTCACAGCATAGGTTTATTTGAACCATTTCTAACCACGTATAAAATATCATTCCAGTTACTCTGATACTTACAAAAAATTTGCGTTTTCAAACCGATTTTCCACCGGAAAAACTTGATCATAAAGGCAGATTAACAAGTTCGATCTCTCTTTTTGCCCAAGCAAGATTTCTGCCACGTTTGATTGTAATCAGTTTGCTATTTTTTGAGTTATTGCTCGGACCTTGGTTTTGGGTTCTAAGGACCCAAATTCGGGCTCATCTGAAGACATTTTTCCAAAAGCTTTTCATCGTGACCTCTATATTAGCGAATTTTTCGTAATGAAAATTGCTAAAATCAGAAATGCTAGCAATGAACTATCTAAAGAAATGTTACGTAAGACTTCAGTAAGATAAGTGTTTGGAAATAGGAGGTGGTAACATTAATAATTTCTTGTGGTGATTATCTATATACTTTATTTTTTCTATGATAATAGTAGGTAGTAACATATTATGCGTTTCCTAATGTTTAATTAATCGCCATTGTCTGCAGCCTTTATTCGTCTTGGAGTAACAGTTATGCCAGAGATGAAACCATTAATCTGAGCCACTCGCATCCATTTCATGGGGTTGAGGGGGTAGCAATGGTGGCCGACCTGCCAAGTCTGCGGTATTCACCGAAGGTGCGACAGCTTCTGGAGAATCTGGGAGATGCATACTGTGATGAGTTGGATGATCTGGAAAAAAGTGGGTCTAAAAGTCACCTCTTGTTAACTCGTGACAAATAGGAGAGTGTTTGAAGTTTTAGTAAAACAAGTATTGGTACTCATTTAATTTTCTCCTTGAAAATAGTCTGGGAATTTGTTACCAAGAAGGTAAAAGATTAAAAAAAAACAATAAATGCTTTTTAATTACACAAATATATATATATATATATATATATATATATATATATATATATATATATATATATATATATATATATATATATATATATATATATATATATATATATATATAATTGTAAATAAGAGGGTGTATGTGTGTTTTTGTTTAATATATAAGTATTTATATTATATTGTATGTAGAATTTCTATTAATGATTATAGAAAATATGTAGATTATTATTGCATTTATTTGTTTAAGAAAAACTAAAGTTTTGTAAATATTTGTTATTATTATTTTGTAATTTGTGATTTGTAATTTTTTACTAAATTGATTGTTGGACGCCTTCTGTTTATATTAAAAGATATTTTTGTTCTTTGAATTTTATCTGAGTTGTCAATTTATGTATTATTGAAATGTATCAACAGTTTCTTTTTATCTTGGGATACTTGTTATAACTGTTTACTGCAAGCTAATATTTATTTTAAAATTGTCAAATTGTTATTATTATCTCAACTTTTAGTCTATGGAATTTTCATATTAAATTTGATATATTTATTTTAACTAAATATGTTTTGAAAATAAATATTAACCCGTTTCTTGTCGTTTTATTCATTCATTTATTGTCTTTGAGTACCTCTCTTCCTCTACAGGGAATATTTTATTATTGGATTCAGATGTAAAAATTCCTACACTTTTCAGCACTAATGGTTCTGTTATTGCACCTGCTTTAATTATGCTATATGCTATGTTAGTCAATGGCAACGATTTTTTTACGTGCTTAATGACCTTTGAAAATCAAAAAGCAAATTATTTTATATCGTTAATTATGAATAAAAATTAAACTACAAATTATCTTCTTTTCAATTATCAACGTACTCGGATCCTTTCCAATAAATTTCTTAAATCTGACAATCTAATGGTGGTTCCAAAGTTAATTATTACTATATTTTAAATGACATGTTTTCTTTGAACCTATATTGTTTTGAAATTCCAGGTCTGTTGTTTGTAACTATGGTGACCAAGTTTATAAAATGGAAGATATTAATTTCTAGAGCTTACGTGAATTTGCAACGTGGTGCCCTCTATTGGTGTTCTTCTGTTCTTCCTATTTGATTATGTTTCACAGCGATATTTTGACAGAATTGGTACTTATTATGACTTTTCCACTTCAAGAGTTTATTATTCTAAGAAGGTTATTGACCGTACTTCACTGTAATGAAACTGATAATTCGTATAATTTTATATTATACCTCTTTCCAAAAGTATGTCGTCTGCTTGGGATTTCCATTTTTTGCTATTTGCTTATTTTACGGACTTATAGCCTTGCTTGTACTTCTCTAACAGGTAACTCTTGGTAAATATATTAATTTTATACACTTTTCTGTTTGATTAGGTGTCTTTTATAACTTTTTTCGACGTTTTTAAGGGCCTTGTTGCTGCTACCCTACTGATTGCTTTATGTTCTTCACTAACAGTCCCGGTCTTATCTCATTCGGATATCCCTTTCCTTTCTCTCCGCCAATTAAATTCTTATTAACCTTCAAACACTTTTTTGTCTCAGATGCTGTCCATGTATTCAAACATGGGGTTAAGGAGTCGCGGGCCAAAGGACTCCAGGGGGCAAGCTGAGGAAGTGGAAATAACAACATAAACTCCCGATGAAGCTTTCCCCAAGACCGTCATGCGCGGTAAAAATCCGCATCCTGCACGAGGTGACCCTGCTAATAACTAAACATGACGGATCTAGACAAGGAGGTCGAACTAAACTCCCCCAATCTACGGTGTCACGTGACCCGTGCCTATGGATGTATGGCACCAGGGCGATGGTGTCGTGAACGGAACCTCTGGAGTACCAGGCAACCCTCCAGAGTAACCCGCCTTGCACCACACAGGGGGTTCTGATGGTGTGGACAGTATTTCCCCCATTCTCGTGGGAACAACATGAAGATTATAAATACATATAAAACCAAAACCAATGAGGCTCGAGGAGTGGCTCCGGCTACAGACTTGAGCCTTGAGTCTATCCCGGAAACGGAGACGAGCCAGGGTGCAGCAGCGGACTCTGGAGGTCCCACGACCGGCGTAGATACGGGGGATCAGGGGGTAGCTTCGGCCAGAGACCTGTCCCCGACACCCAAGCTGGAGGCTGGGTCCCACCGGAGGGCGGCGAGCTCCGCGGACTCCGGGGGCCCCTCCACCAGTGAGGACTCTACTGTTAGAGTAGAGGGACTGCCCCGGCAGTCCAAGCGTCTTTCCGGGGCGCAAAGAAAGAAGCTCCGGAGGGCGCAAAAAATGGCGGCCGGGACCTGGACGGTCGAGAAACCTGTAAAGGCGCAAGAGGGGAGTGCGGGTCAGAAGAGGACGCGCTCGAACTCTAGCACGCCCACTACAGACAGACGTTCCAAAAGGGCCAGGGTGCCTGTAAAGGCGCAAGAGGAGAGTGCGAGTCGGAAGACGCCGCGCTCTGGCTCTAGCACGCCTACTACAGACAGACCTCCCAAAGGAACTAAGGCCGGAACACCGGCGCAGACTGGCTCTTACAGGGAGGCTGCGGAGGGCCTCGGGATGGCGGTGATTGACAGACGCCATCCTGAGGTCACGCTAGACCAGGGGAAGGCGGACCTGATCCAGGCTGCGGTGGTAGCTGCAGTGGACTCTCTTCAGGAAGGGGAGAGCCCGCCTCAGTTCCACCGGACGCGCCTGACGGGGGGCATCCTCTGGATAACCTGTGCCGGCCCGCAGTCGCGGGACTGGCTGCGGAAAACGATCGGGGGCCTCGGTCAGATTTGGGAGGGGGCGGACTTGACAGCCGTCGAGCCCAAGGAACTCCCAAAGAGACGCAAGGTCCTCGTACGGATCCCTGACACCGTCCCGCAGGAGACGGTGATCAGCAGACTTAAGATCCAGAACCCTGAACTGGGGACGCAACACTGGTCGGTTCTAAGCAGGAAGGCAGAGGAGAAAGGACAGACGCTCGCCTTCTCGATCGACCCGACATCTTACAGAGCCCTTGAAGGAACCTCCTTCAAGGCATTCTGGGGCATGGGAAGGGTTAGCTTCCGCCCACTGGGGAAGCAATTAAGGGTTAATGGGACTTAGGTTCCTTCAGGTCAACCTCCAACACAGTAGGGCAGCCACGGCCGGACTACTAATGGCTCTGAGGAACACGGATGTGGCCCTCATCCAGGAACCGTACTCCTACAAAGGAGAGATCAAGGGACTCGGCGGAGCTAATGGAAAGCTCATCTACAGCAGGTCCAGCGAGAATCCGAGGGCCTGCATTTTTGTCAGGGAAGGGATAGAGTTTCTCCCTCTAATGAATTTCTGTTCCAGGGACCTGGCAACGATCAAAATCCGATGTGGAGGAGCGGATGGGCTGAGGGACATTACTGTCGCGTCAGCCTATCTGCCAGGGGACAGCACGGACCCTCCTCCACCCAACGAATTGGAGCAGCTGATGGTGGGTAGCAGAGCAGGTGGATGGCAGACCATCATCGGCATGGATGCGAATGCGCACCATGAGTTGTGGGGTAGCTCGGACACAAACTCTAGGGGTGAGGCACTTTTACAATTCTTTATGAAATTTAATTTAGACATATTGAATAGAGGTAATAAACCGACATTCGTCACAACACGGCGTGAGGAAGTTTTAGACCTAACAGTTTCCACCCAGTTTCTGGGTGACTTTGTTAAAAGCTGGGCTGTGTCTGGGGAAGTGAGTAGCTCAGACGACAGATACATCCGGTTTGAAATCGTCAAAGTCGAAAGAGAAACGGTATGGTACCGGGACCCCCGCAAGGCGGACTGGGAAGCCTACAGGGCAGACCTAGCTGTGGAACTGCGGGGGGTTGAGAGGGCCATAAGGGATTCAATAGACCTCGAGATTGCAGCAGTCCAATTGCGAGACGCAATTACCTCGGCCTATAACGCCAACTGCCCCCTGAAAATGAGGGTGTCCACCAGGAACGTCCCATGGTGGAATGAGGACCTCAGGCAAAGGAGGACGCAGGTTCGTAAGCTGTTTAACGCGGCCAAAAGGTCGGGAGCATGGGATGAATATAGACAGGCCCTATCGACCTATAACAAAAGACTGAGGGACGCCAAGAAGGAGTCGTGGAGGAGGCACTGCGAAGAAGTGGAAAACACGTCCGAGAGTGCTCGACTACACAAGATCCTGTCTAAGGGCCCTCAGACTAACATAGGCTCCCTTAGAACACCCACGGGAGGCTTTACAAGCTCGGGGGAGGAAACTATGGAAATTTTACTCCAGACGCACTTCCCCGGCTGTAACATAATAAACCAATCACCTCCGGACTGGGAACACTCAGAAATAGAGGCGCCTTATAGGCGGGCATCTAGAGTAGACTGGACAGTCGCTAAAGAGGTGGTTACCTGGAGCAAAATCAGATGGGCCATTAACAGCTTTAAGCTATACAAATCGCCGGGATTTGATGGAATAATGCCCATCATGCTCCAACAGGGGATAGATATACTGGCGCCGGTGCTTACCCTCATTATGAGGGCCAGCCTGGCTCTGGGGTACATTCCGAGGGCATGGAGACTGGCCAGGGTTGTATTTATTCCTAAACCTGGGCGTCCAACAGACCAGGCAAAGTCCCTGAGGCCAATAAGTCTCATGTCCTTCTTGCTGAAAACAGTGGAAAAACTGCTCGACCGGCACATTAGGGGCGGTGTACTGGAAGCATATCCTCTACACTGCGGACAATATGCATACAGAGCAGGATTCTCAACAGAAACAGCACTGCACCAACTGGTGCTGAAACTGGAGAATACGCTGGAGAACAAGGAGGTGGCGCTGGGGGCCTTCCTAGACATAGAGGGGGCCTTTAGCAACACCTCGTTCGGATCGGTTCTGGCAGCTGCCCGGGAGCGTGGAATAGAGGAGACCTGCTGCAGGTGGATCGGTTCCATGCTCAGGGACAGGGCGGTGTTCACCTCACTCGCGGGAGGGACTCTGCTGGCGGTGGTCGCGGCGGGGTGTCCGCAGGGGAGCGTTCTGTCTCCCTTGCTCTGGTGTCTAGTCGTGGACGGCCTGCTGGGGAGGCTCTCGGGAGGGGGGTATGAGGTACAGGGCTATGCGGACGACATTGTCATCATAGTCCGAGGAAAGGTCACACAGGCAGTGTGGGAGCGTATGCAGACTGCACTGAAAGTGGTGGAAGGGTGGACGGTTGATCAAGGGCTCGGGGTGAGCCCCGAGAAAGCAACCGTCGTGCCGTTTACGAGGAGGAGGAAGTGTGAAAGCCACAGAACTCTCACTCTATACGGTAGGAGCGTTCCAATGGCCAGGGAGGTAAAATATCTTGGGGTCGTATTGGACTCTAAGCTAACCTGGAATGGTCACATTGGAAAAATACTGCGTAAGGCAGTCATGACCTTAGCCGTCACTAGGCGGCTATATGGAAAAACGTGGGGACTAAGACCTAGTATGGCCCACTGGCTGTACACAAGGGTGGTCAGACCATCGTTAACATATGCGGCACTGGTCTGGTGGCCTAAGGTGACACAATCCAGTGCCAAACAAAAACTAGGCAAGATCCAAAGGATGGCTTGCCTAGGCATCACAGGGGCCATGTCTTCAACCCCAACAGCCGCCATGGAGGTGTTGCTGGATCTACCCCCCTACACTTCGTTATTATGGGAGAGGCCAGGCTAGGACTATACAGACTAGCCTGCAATGGTAGACTGAAGATCAACCCAGGCTTCAGGGGCCACTGCAAAATTCAGGAGATCGTGAAGGAACCCATGCTTGAAATGAGGTCAGACTTCGCGAGCCCGCGAATGTGCAGGGAAAACAACTTCACAGTGGAAATCCCTGATCGCGGGGCATGGCGGGAGGAGACACCGGGCATACCACGGGACGCGCTCGTCTGGTTCACGGACGGATCTGGCGGGGAGCGTGGGACGGGGGCAGGTGTTTACTCGGAAGGACCGAGGGTAAGTCACAGTATTTCCCTCGGAGCCCGTGCAACGGTGTTTCAGGCCGAGATGTACGCCATCCTGCACTGTGTGCGGGAGAACAAGAGGAGGGGCTACACCAACAAGCGGATCCTCATAGCCACAGACAGCCAGGCAGCCCTTAAGGCACTAAGTAGCCCACGGGTAAATTCCTGGCTGGTGAGTGAGTGCCGAGACGAGACGAGCGACCTGGCTGGGCAGAATGAGGTGACCCTCATCTGGGTGCCGGGTCACTCGGGGGTCAAAGGCAATGAAGAAGCTGACAGTCTCGCAAAGAGGGGGTCAGCAGAACCATTTATGGGACCAGAACCGGCTCTGGGCGTGTCAAAGAGCACTGCCAGGGGAGCCATTAAGTCCTGGGTCAGAAACCAACACAAGGTGTACTGGGCGGACTGTCCAGGGCTCAGACATGGGAAGTCAATAATTGACGGACCCAGTTCAAAGAGAGCTGTGGAGCTGCTAAACCTTAGCAGAGGACAGCTCAGAAACACAACAGGTCTCTTGACGGGACACATGGCCGTCAAGAAACACCTACATAAAATGGGGCGGTTCGAAGGGGACCTCGCATGCAGACTCTGCGGCGAGGGGGAGGAATCAGCCCAGCACATCTTGTGCGAGTGTATAGCTCTGGACCGGAAAAGACAACTGATCTACGGTCACTCTAGACCGGAGACAGAGCAATATAAAACTTCACCCTACCAATCGCTGTGCAGACTAGTTCAAGGCACAGTGATTTTGGAATGGGTGGAGTAAGACTAGGGGTATGCACAATCAACCAAGGGTTGCGGTGCTATCGGGGCGGCAAGGCCGCGGACGAGCCCTGAGGGAACAAAAAAAAAAAAAAACCTTCAAACACTTTTTTGTCTCAGATGCTGTCCAATCATGCTGCATATGTTCAATATGGTTCAAAGAAAGCTATTTCTTCTTAATCATATTAATTATTTGAATGGATTAAATTCACGTTAGTCAAATACATACTTTTTCATCCACCAAACTACAAGCTTGTGTAAATTTAAATTAATAACCTATACAATTTTAATCAAAATGTCGAACCTATTCAACCCTATCATTAACAAATTATGTTCGTAATTACTAATCTGTCTTTAACTGGTTCCTACTTAATTTCCTACCATTACCCTATATTAACACATTATTTTCTACTTAAAACTTATAAATATTCTCAAGTTTAAGGACTTGTATTCTGTCGAACTCGGTTTTAATTGTCTTTCTTGCGCTTGGGATTGTTTTTAATTTGTTTGTGTCTTGGAGATTATGTCACTTCACTTATATGTATTCAGTCCATCATTTAATCTATTTTAGTTGTCCGTTATGGATGTATTACAAATTTTAATTACTTAACAGCTATTTTTAAGCGTCTCATTTTGCCTTTACTAGCAAATACATATAGTTAATTATTCAAATTTCAGGTTCTGCTGGACAATTGACTGTTATTTACCCCTGACCCTGAATGTAGCTGTGAATAAATATGAAACTTCACCGTCTCAGGTTTCTTAACGTTACGCTAACTTATATTTTTATTAATTTATCTAATATTGCTCTTTATCCAAGTTCTTGTCCTATATTTTACTTTCCAGGGTTTTAACTGTATGCTATAATATATACATTTTCAAACCAATATAATATGACTTATTGACTAACTAAAACTCTTACCGCAATCTGCTTAACTTTGGATACCTAAGCATGAAAATTAAACAGATGTGTGCTAGTTTACAAATTAATATATTATTCTAAAACAAATTTGACTCGTATTTAAGTTGATTATGATTGGTGTTAAACTGAATGAACCGAAAGTTTGAAATATTGTTTAGAACATCTGTTGGTGTTTTTAGTAAATTAAAAAAAAATTAATCAGGAGATTACGACTTTTGAATTTTCAAAAAATTTCTTCAAATAAGCGCAAACTACGACCCCTAAAACCCATATCGAGGGTCAGTTTCAGTTTATGTATATATTTGGAGGTGGTTGATAATATAATTGCCGGCAAACAACGAGGCAAAAAGTTCAGCCTTGCCCAGGGCGGCAGAAACAATTTCATCCCCTGAGACAAGAGGTGGGAACGTGCTCTTGCAGAAATTATTCCCAATAGATTCAGCAAGAGTCCAGAAGGGTTTGCTGCCGCTGGAGCTTGAGAGGACTTTGTTTTCGATGTGGTTATTAAACGAGTTTTTTGCCTCAGAAAGAATGCGGACATAGCGGTTTTTTGCGTCGTTAAATGCTTGACGGTTTTCTTGGCTGGGATTCTGTAGAAGCGTTTTGTGAGCTTTGACCTTTTCAAGTCTGGCCTTGTCACAGGATTTATAAAATCAAGGCTTTTGAGTGGCTGAAGAGGTTTTCTGTGTACGTGGAATAAATAATTCCATGCCAGCTTGGATAATTTCGGTGGCGTTTTGTGAGATATCACAGGGGTCAGGATGAGAGAAACAGGCAGACGCCCATGGAAATGAGGAAAAGTAATCCCGCATTTCGTCCCAGTTCGCGGAGTTGTAGTGCCAAACAATAGGTGGGTGTGATGATTGTGTGACCTCGGGTTGCATTGGGCAGGAAGCAGTGACAATGCCGTGGTCTGAGCGACCAAAGGGGGCGGTGACTGATATCTTATAGATATTCGTTGCAGGGGGTTTTAATACGTCAAAACCCCGCTGTAAAGAGGTCGGAAATAGTGTTTAAAACTACATATCGCCAATTTAATTCTGTTAATAATGACGACTTTATTTTCCAGCGTTCTCTCAACTATTACTGCAGCTCGGTGCTTTGGTGAAAATGATTTTATGTGTTTTGTGAGTCTGGAAAGCGCGTCTGTAGGAGAAGTCGAGTGCTCTCCTCTGGGCTGTTTGTATATTCACGACCAATGCTGGTGGAATGATCATCTAGTAAGGTTTTCTGTAGATGCAGTGCGGGGGCCATGTCCTACTAACACTTACTAATATTGAAAATATTATCTGAAACACTTTAAAAGAGATTCAAAAAGTAACGATTTTTAGAAACAATCTGAACACATTGTATCTTAAAATTTAAGCTGTTGCGGGCATAAGTTCATACGATTTTTTCTCAGAAAAGGTCTGTGGCATCATACACTGAAATTCTAGCCATAATTAAGGAACACTCCTTAGTTTACACATAATAAAGTAAAAAAAGGAAAAACTTACGTGATTCGCAAGACTCAACGCATCGACCCTATAAAGAAAAAACAGAACAAAAAGTAAAAACGAAAACAAGTCAAAAGTCAAACAAAGCTAAAAATTGTAAAAAAGTACTACGTAATTATCTTAGAGCGCCATTAACTTACAGCAGTTTTAATCAACTTAGATCGCTTATGGAAACAGAAATCAAGAGTGGAAATAAGCATTATAAAGGGTTTTTCAATAAGGACATAACAACTTTGTATTTAAATAAAACACAGAATAACTGAGGTATTGTGCTGAAACTTATGATATGTGTAGTACAAATGTTACGTTTAAGTATGGAATTTAATCTCATTCACATGACCACCACGAGCACGTTCGCAATGATCGACTCTTTGGAGCCAATTTTCCATAATTCTTTCACACATATATCAGCCGGAACGTTGGCCATTTCACGTGTGATATTGTTCCTGAGCTCCTCTAACATTTTTGGTTTGTTGGCATAAACCAAGGACTTAACGTAACCCCATAAAAGGAAATCCAATGGCGTTAAATCAGATGAGCGAAGTGGCTATTCGACCGGACCATTTCTCGAGATATCACGGTTACCGAACTTTCCCTTCAATAGATCAATTGTTTGACCAGCTGTGTAGCATGTGGCACCATCTTGTTGGAACCAGATATCACTGATGTTAAGTCCATCCAATCTGTCCAAAAATAGTCTTTCAAAATGGCACGATAGCGAACTGCATTGAACATAACATGGCACTCATTATCATCGACGAAAAAATATGGGCCAATCATACCTCCGGCATGAAATCCGCACCACACGGTCACTTTTTGTGGATACAATGGAGTTTCTTCAAGCACATGTGAGTTTGTTGCTGTGCACAAATGCATATTTTGTTTATTAATTAAGCCAAAAATGAGCTTCATCGCTGAAGATGATTTTTCGATGAAATTCAGGATTTTCGTCAATTTTTTGCAGACCTCAATCGGAGAAGTTTCGGCGGTTCAAATGATCAAAAGGCTTTAATTCTTGAGTAAGTTGTATCTTCAGCCTCGGCAGTGGAGTGTGCTGTGAATCATTTCCAGCCATTCAAGTCGCCAGGGGAGGATGGGGTGGTACCGGTCCTACTACAAAAGGGACTGGAAATTCTCCTACCCTTCCTTATCAGGCTGTTCAGAGCCAGTCTGGCCTGGAACTATATTCCTTCCAGCTGGACGGTGGTTAGGGGGGTTTACATTCCCAAATTGGGACGTAATGACCTCCTACCTACTTCACTGAGACCTCTCAGTATTACATCATTCCTAGTAGGTATTGGGCCACTTTGGACAGACAGTGACGTCACATGTGGGTAAGTATGGGATCTGCGTTACCGACATGACAGTTGACAGTTGACAGCTGCCAGTTACCGACATGACAGTTGACAGTTGACAGCTGCCAGTTACCGACCCAACAGTATATAGATAGGGGGGCCCCGCCCACAAGGACTCCGTCCCTTCCAAGATGGCGGACCCAAGATGGCTTCCAATGTAACCTGTATTCTAAGGTCATTGACCTGTCTTTGGCCAGACAGTGACGTCACACGACTTGGGCCAGACAATCACATAAGTGTCTAACCTATTACTTCAAATTATTATATTTTGAAAAAAACCATTTGGTGCAGGTGAGTTTCGAACCCGGGGCATTCAGATGGGAGGCAACGATGCTACCCATTGAGCTAAGCAGACGCTTGTTAATTTATTGTTTTAGGCTGGTATATATATATATATACGACTTTTAATTACAAACAAACCATACATGTAACATAATTAAAGTTTTTGTTATTATTAGACAAATGGATGATTTTACAAAATAATAATTAATATTAGAGGCGGAACCAAAACGGAGGAACCAAAATGGCGGAATAAAAAAAATGGCGGAATGAAAGATGGAAGCCTGTGATACCTTAAGCTGACATCCCTGACATTATAAAAATGACGGCTTTCGTTCTTAAAGATGGTGCCTTTCGCTGATAAAGAATGGCGGCTTTCGTTCTTAAAGATGGTGCCTTTTGTTGATAAAGATGGTTGAAGACTTATTTAAAGTTACGTCACCCCAACCTTTAGAGCCGACAAATGAGAGTGAGGTTGATAAGCGAGAATAATGGTATTGGCCGAAGACTCCATGATTGAAAGTTACGCCCCCCATTAAAACAAACCATTCATAAAGCTTTTGTTATTAGACATAACCAAATATCGGAGAGACAATAGAGGTCGCTGGCAAAACAAAGAAGCTCAGAAACAAAATGGACAACAGGTTCAACTCTTAAGCTTAGAAACAATGGTTGGTTACAGGTTCAATTCCTTTCTCCACGTGTTTAGTGTCATGTTACTCGTCTAAGTAAGCAGAATTAAAAAATGGCGACTAAAATAAGATAAAAAACTTAAAACCCTTATCGCGGAAGATCCGTGAGACGTACGATAGAACCAACACATGCACGGTGTTAAGGAGGCCAAATCAAATTGGAATATACAATAAAATGGCCACTTCCGGTCTAAACTTTAAATCGTTATATCTTTTCAACGGAAAGTGATAGAAAGGAACCGACTTCAAAAATGTATGTTTCGTAACAAGGTCTACAAGAAACTGAGATAAAAAACTTTAAATCCTTATCGCGGAAGATCCGTGAGATGTACGATGGAACCAACACATGCACGGTGTTAAGGAGACCAAATCAAATTGGAATATACAATAAAATGGCCACTTCCGGTCTAAACTTTAAATCGTTATATCTTTTCAACGGAAAGTGATAGAAAGGAACCGACTTCAAAAATGTATGTTTCATAACAAGGTCTACAAGAAACTGAGATAAAAACTTTAAACCCTTATCGCGGAAGATCCGTGAGATGTACGATAGAACCAATACATGCACGGTGTTAAGGAGGCCAAATCAAAGTGGAATATACAATAAAATGGCCACTTCCGGTCTAAACTTCAAATCGTTATATCTTTTCAACGGAAAGTGATAGAAAGGAACCGACTTCAAAAATGTATGTTTCGTAACAAGGTCTACAAGAAACTGAGATAAAAAACTTTAAACCCTTATCGCGGAAGATCCGCGAGATGTACGATAGAACCAATACATGCACGGTGTTAAGGAGGCCAAATCAAATGGGAATATACAATAAAATGGCCACTTCCGGTCTAAACTTTAAATCGTTATATCTTTTGAAGGGAAAGTGATAGAAAGGAACCGACTTCAAAAATGTATGTTTCGTAACAAGGTCTACAAGAAACTGAGATAAAAAACTTTAAACCCTTATCGCGGAAGATCCGTGAGATGTACGATGGAACCAATACATGCACGGTGTTAAGGAGGCCAAATCAAAGTGGAATATACACTAAAATGGCCACTTCCGGTCTAAACTTTAAATCGTTATATCTTTTCAACGACAAGTGATAGAAAGGAACCGACTTCAAAAATGTATGTTTCGTAACAAGGTCTACAAGAAACTGAGATAAAAAACTTCAAACCCTTATCGCGGAAGATCCGTGAGATGTACGATAGAACCAATACATGCACGGTGTTAAGGAGGCCAAATCAAAGTGGAATATACAATAAAATGGCCACTTCCGGTCTAAACTTTAAATCGTTATATCTTTTCAATGGAAAGTGATAGAAAGGAACCGACTTCAAAAATGTATGTTTCGTAACAAGCTCTACAAGAAACTGAGATAAAAAACTTCAAACCCTTATCGCGGAAGATCGGTGAGACGTACGATAGAACCAATACATACACGCTGTTCAGCAAAACAAACTCTATAAGCATATTCAATAAAAATGTTACTTCCGGTAGACACTTCCGGTATAGCTATTCTTAGAGCTACATACATGTGTGACACATCAAAATAATCGTCTTGTTGAACAGAAGAAATATAATATTTAAGTAAGTCAGAACAAGCTGTGTTAACACCTAAAAACAACACACTCTCTCTTAGACTTAATGAAGTTACTTTCAGAGAAAATTTCAACCATACCAGAAAGAACAGTAATCAATAGCGTATTTAAATGTTGACTACATCAAGTGATGCGTGCTACAGACAAATTTTAGTACACCCTCTTAGACTTATTGAAGTTGACGGCACAGGCAGCTGTCAAGCGTACCTAACAAACCAAAGTAAATATGTCTTGAAGAACAGTCTTCAATTGCCCTAAACCAACACATCTCTATCATTTCAGAGTAATCTTAGCCATGTGACCAGTTAAACTAAGTATCTTGAAGTGTAGCTTTTATGTTTATGAGATATAAAATAAGAAAACCAAAGAGTTAATTGTCTATTACAACAACAAGCAGAAGGGGTTGACTTGGTACCTACAGCTGCTACATACTTGGTAAAAATGGGGTGCCACTAGCATTTCAGAGTAATTTTAACCACACAACACTCTAACTGTCTTGAGATGTGGCTTTATGTGTCATTGGTTGGAAAATAAGAAAACTAAAGAGTTGATTGCCTATTACAACAGTCAGCTGAAGGAACATTTGGGTTATCGGAATACCGATAACGCCAAATGTTCCAACCGAAGGTGTCCACTTAGAGTCACATCTAGGGGGCCGGAATACCGGCCCCCTAGATGTGCTGGAAGCAACATCTCAATTAACACCTACAACCGCTAAACACTTGTTGGACTTTAATATGTTTGATATTAAATTCGGTTTGCTACATAACCATTCATTTTTACGAAAAACTCAACAATTTTTATTTCTGCGTAAGCGAATTTAATCAGAAATATAGAACCAATCTTCAGGGAATCGAAGTAAAAGGATAAGAACATTAAGAACAAACATTCCGATACCGAAGTGATCCTAAACACACCATATGATGCAAATTCTGTAAATCTCTTTAACAGAAGAAAAACAGAAGTGAAACACCGTAAGACAAATAGAACCGACGTACATAACAGATGTGTCTGAGGAGAAACGTATTCAGAACCTTATTGAGTTTACTAAGTTTTAAGTATACGAACATAACAGTCTATGTACCAACCAATACCGATACCCTTAATATTTCAACCAAAGGAGCCCACTTAGACTCATCTCCAGGGAGCCGGAATACCGGCCCCCTAGAAGTGTCGGAAGCAACATCTCAACTAACACCTAGAACTGCAACATACTTGGTAAAAATGGGTGGAGCTCAGATTGTAAACGACTTGATATCTGGTACATATGTCTGTAAAGATTTCATTCTAAATTTAACCTGTTGGATATCCAATCTTTTCTATGAAAAGTGCAACCAACCAACTAACCAACCTACCAACCAACCAACCAACGTTGAGGGGCGTAGAGATAGCAAGCTATCTACAAGTGGACCCCTCTGAACCTATGATGTTAATAATGGATTAAGAGATTGAATTGGTACGTGTTTATATTGAAGGCTTGCAAGCTACGTACAAGTGTCTGAATATATGATGGTAATGATGGGTTAAGATATTTAATTGACATGTATTAAAGGCTTTGCGGTTTTCACTTGAGTCATCGTTATTCGAAAACTATTAGAACGAAAACCAGGTCCTTTACTCTGGTATATCTTACTCAGTAGGAACCAAATGTCTTCGAAAACAACATTCTTTGCTTTTCTGAAAGGCAAGTGAGCAGCCCCCTTGTCGAACCCCTCCGAGCTAAAGGTAAACCCCACTCTGTCTTCGGGATCGACATCATGGACTATATGACTCACAATATCTTTAATACGATCTTTGACCCACTTCTCTGGATCGTTGACATCGTCAGGTATATCTTGTAGTCTAAAGCATACGCTTCGTCTATCAAGTTTAAACTTCTTATTGGAGGTCACTGTATCTTCAAGTATTTGGAATGCCATTGTTTCGTGCTACACAACTGACTGTGTTGGTTAAAGGACCGAAGTTTAGCCTCGTGTTTATTAAAGACTAAAGTTTAGCAGGTACTAATTGTTTTCACATTCACTGTTGGCTACCGACTGAACCTTAGCTCCTCGTCTTAATATTCGACAAACAACACAGACAACACAACTTATTGTTTTCACCTTCACTGTTGGTTAACGACTGAACCTTAGTGGACGCTTCTGAGTCAAACAAGAAGAAAACAATTTAAAACACATCTACGATGACCATGAGGCAGCCGACATGGACTTTGAACAATTTTAAAAAATAGATGCGGCCAGGTTAGTTGATCAACCATCCAGGTCAGTCTTCACCTTCACTGTTGGCTACCGACTGAACCTTAGCGGAAGCTCCTCGTCTTAATATTCGACAAACAACACAGACAACACAACTTATTGTTTTCACCCTCACTGTTGGCTACCGACTGAACCTTAGCGGACGCTCCTCGTCTTAATATTCGACAAACAACACAGACAACACAACTTATTGTTTTCACCTTCACCGTTGGTTAACGACTGAACCTTAGTGGACGCTTCACGTCTTAATATTCAACAGACAACAACGACAGCTGTCATACAGCCGTCTGACATGACAGACAGCTGTCTAACACAGCTGTCTAACACAGCTGTCTAACACAGCTGTCTAACACAGACTCACAGCTGTCTAACACAGCTGTCTAACACAGCTGTCTAACACAGCTGTCTAACACAGCTGTCTAACACAGCTGTCTAACACAGCTGTCTAACACAGCTGTCTAACACAGCTGTCTAACACAGCTGTCTAACACAGCTGTCTAACACAGCTGTCTAACACAGCTGTCTAACACAGCTGTCTAACACAGCTGTGTTAGACAGCTGTCTAACACAGCTGTATGACAGCTGTATGACAGCTGTCTGTCATGTCAGACGGCTGTATGACAGCTGTCGTTGTTGTCTGTTGAATATTAAGACGTGAAGCGTCCACTAAGGTTCAGTCGTTAACCAACGGTGAAGGTGAAAACAATAAGTTGTGTTGTCTGTGTTGTTTGTCGAATATTAAGACGAGGAGCGTCCGCTAAGGTTCAGTCGGTAGCCAACAGTGAGGGTGAAAACAATAAGTTGTGTTGTCTGTGTTGTTTGTCGAATATTAAGACGAGGAGCTTCCGCTAAGGTTCAGTCGGTAGCCAACAGTGAAGGTGAAGACTGACCTGGATGGTTGATCAACTAACCTGGCCGCATCTATTTTTTAAAATTGTTCAAAGTCCATGTCGGCTGCCTCATGGTCATCGTAGATGTGTTTTAAATTGTTTTCTTCTTGTTTGACTCAGAAGCGTCCACTAAGGTTCAGTCGTTAACCAACAGTGAAGGTGAAAACAATAAGTTGTGTTGTCTGTGTTGTTTGTCGAATATTAAGACGAGGAGCTAAGGTTCAGTCGGTAGCCAACAGTGAATGTGAAAACAATTAGTACCTGCTAAACTTTAGTCTTTAATAAACACGAGGCTAAACTTCGGTCCTTTAACCAACACAGTCAGTTGTGTAGCACGAAACAATGGCATTCCAAATACTTGAAGATACAGTGACCTCCAATAAGAAGTTTAAACTTGATAGACGAAGCGTATGCTTTAGACTACAAGATATACCTGACGATGTCAACGATCCAGAGAAGTGGGTCAAAGATCGTATTAAAGATATTGTGAGTCATATAGTCCATGATGTCGATCCCGAAGACAGAGTGGGGTTTACCTTTAGCTCGGAGGGGTTCGACAAGGGGGCTGCTCACTTGCCTTTCAGAAAAGCAAAGAATGTTGTTTTCGAAGACATTTGGTTCCTACTGAGTAAGATATACCAGAGTAAAGGACCTGGTTTTCGTTCTAATAGTTTTCGAATAACGATGACTCAAGTGAAAACCGCAAAGCCTTTAATACATGTCAATTAAATATCTTAACCCATCATTACCATCATATATTCAGACACTTGTACGTAGCTTGCAAGCCTTCAATATAAACACGTACCAATTCAATCTCTTAATCCATTATTAACATCATAGGTTCAGAGGGGTCCACTTGTAGATAGCTTGCTATCTCTACGCCCCTCAACGTTGGTTGGTTGGTTGGTAGGTTGGTTAGTTGGTTGGTTGCACTTTTCATAGAAAAGATTGGATATCCAACAGGTTAAATTTAGAATGAAATCTTTACAGACATATGTACCAGATATCAAGTCGTTTACAATCTGAGCTCCACCCATTTTTACCAAGTATGTTGCAGTTCTAGGTGTTAGTTGAGATGTTGCTTCCGACACTTCTAGGGGGCCGGTATTCCGGCTCCCTGGAGATGAGTCTAAGTGGGCTCCTTTGGTTGAAATATTAAGGGTATCGGTATTGGTTGGTACATAGACTGTTATGTTCGTATACTTAAAACTTAGTAAACTCAATAAGGTTCTGAATACGTTTCTCCTCAGACACATCTGTTATGTACGTCGGTTCTATTTGTCTTACGGTGTTTCACTTCTGTTTTTCTTCTGTTAAAGAGATTTACAGAATTTGCATCATATGGTGTGTTTAGGATCACTTCGGTATCGGAATGTTTGTTCTTAATGTTCTTATCCTTTTACTTCGATTCCCTGAAGATTGGTTCTATATTTCTGATTAAATTCGCTTACGCAGAAATAAAAATTGTTGAGTTTTTCGTAAAAATGAATGGTTATGTAGCAAACCGAATTTAATATCAAACATATTAAAGTCCAACAAGTGTTTAGCGGTTGTAGGTGTTAATTGAGATGTTGCTTCCAGCACATCTAGGGGGCCGGTATTCCGGCCCCCTAGATGTGACTCTAAGTGGACACCTTCGGTTGGAACATTTGGCGTTATCGGTATTCCGATAACCCAAATGTTCCTTCAGCTGACTGTTGTAATAGGCAATCAACTCTTTAGTTTTCTTATTTTCCAACCAATGACACATAAAGCCACATCTCAAGACAGTTAGAGTGTTGTGTGGTTAAAATTACTCTGAAATGCTAGTGGCACCCCATTTTTACCAAGTATGTAGCAGCTGTAGGTACCAAGTCAACCCCTTCTGCTTGTTGTTGTAATAGACAATTAACTCTTTGGTTTTCTTATTTTATATCTCATAAACATAAAAGCTACACTTCAAGATACTTAGTTTAACTGGTCACATGGCTAAGATTACTCTGAAATGATAGAGATGTGTTGGTTTAGGGCAATTGAAGACTGTTCTTCAAGACATATTTACTTTGGTTTGTTAGGTACGCTTGACAGCTGCCTGTGCCGTCAACTTCAATAAGTCTAAGAGGGTGTACTAAAATTTGTCTGTAGCACGCATCACTTGATGTAGTCAACATTTAAATACGCTATTGATTACTGTTCTTTCTGGTATGGTTGAAATTTTCTCTGAAAGTAACTTCATTAAGTCTAAGAGAGAGTGTGTTGTTTTTAGGTGTTAACACAGCTTGTTCTGACTTACTTAAATATTATATTTCTTCTGTTCAACAAGACGATTATTTTGATGTGTCACACATGTATGTAGCTCTAAGAATAGCTATACCGGAAGTGTCTACCGGAAGTAACATTTTTATTGAATATGCTTATAGAGTTTGTTTTGCTGAACAGCGTGTATGTATTGGTTCTATCGTACGTCTCACCGATCTTCCGCGATAAGGGTTTGAAGTTTTTTATCTCAGTTTCTTGTAGAGCTTGTTACGAAACATACATTTTTGAAGTCGGTTCCTTTCTATCACTTTCCATTGAAAAGATATAACGATTTAAAGTTTAGACCGGAAGTGGCCATTTTATTGTATATTCCACTTTGATTTGGCCTCCTTAACACCGTGCATGTATTGGTTCTATCGTACATCTCACGGATCTTCCGCGATAAGGGTTTGAAGTTTTTTATCTCAGTTTCTTGTAGACCTTGTTACGAAACATACATTTTTGAAGTCGGTTCCTTTCTATCACTTGTCGTTGAAAAGATATAACGATTTAAAGTTTAGACCGGAAGTGGCCATTTTAGTGTATATTCCACTTTGATTTGGCCTCCTTAACACCGTGCATGTATTGGTTCCATCGTACATCTCACGGATCTTCCGCGATAAGGGTTTAAAGTTTTTTATCTCAGTTTCTTGTAGAGCTTGTTACGAAACATACATTTTTGAAGTCGGTTCCTTTCTATCACTTTCCGTTGAAAAGATATAACGATTTAAAGTTTAGACCGGAAGTGGCCATTTTATTGTATATTCCAATTTGATTTGGTCTCCTTAACACCGTGCATGTGTTGGTTCCATCGTACATCTCACGGATCTTCCGCGATAAGGATTTAAAGTTTTTTATCTCAGTTTCTTGTAGACCTTGTTACGAAACATACATTTTTGAAGTCGGTTCCTTTCTATCACTTTCCGTTGAAAAGATATAACGATTTAAAGTTTAGACCGGAAGTGGCCATTTTATTGTATATTCCAATTTGATTTGGCCTCCTTAACACCGTGCATGTGTTGGTTCTATCGTACGTCTCACGGATCTTCCGCGATAAGGGTTTTAAGTTTTTTATCTTATTTTAGTCGCCATTTTTTAATTCTGCTTACTTAGACGAGTAACATGACACTAAACACGTGGAGAAAGGAATTGAACCTGTAACCAACCATTGTTTCTAAGCTTAAGAGTTGAACCTGTTGTCCATTTTGTTTCTGAGCTTCTTTGTTTTGCCAGCGACCTCTATTGTCTCTCCGATATTTGGTTATGTCTAATAACAAAAGCTTTATGAATGGTTTGTTTTAATGGGGGGCGTAACTTTCAATCATGGAGTCTTCGGCCAATACCATTATTCTCGCTTATCAACCTCACTCTCATTTGTCGGCTCTAAAGGTTGGGGTGACGTAACTTTAAATAAGTCTTCAACCATCTTTATCAACAAAAGGCACCATCTTTAAGAACGAAAGCCGCCATTCTTTATCAGCGAAAGGCACCATCTTTAAGAACGAAAGCCGTCATTTTTATAATGTCAGGGATGTCAGCTTAAGGTATCACAGGCTTCCATCTTTCATTCCGCCATTTTTTTTATTCCGCCATTTTGGTTCCTCCGTTTTGGTTCCGCCTCTAATATTAATTATTATTTTGTAAAATCATCCATTTGTCTAATAATAACAAAAACTTTAATTATGTTACATGTATGGTTTGTTTGTAATTAAAAGTCGTATATATATATATATATATATATATATATATATACCAGCCTAAAACAATAAATTAACAAGCGTCTGCTTAGCTCAATGGGTAGCATCGTTGCCTCCCATCTGAATGCCCCGGGTTCGAAACTCACCTGCACCAAATGGTTTTTTTCAAAATATAATAATTTGAAGTAATAGGTTAGACACTTATGTGATTGTCTGGCCCAAGTCGTGTGACGTCACTGTCTGGCCAAAGACAGGTCAATGACCTTAGAATACAGGTTACATTGGAAGCCATCTTGGGTCCGCCATCTTGGAAGGGACGGAGTCCTTGTGGGCGGGGCCCCCCTATCTATATACTGTTGGGTCGGTAACTGGCAGCTGTCAACTGTCAACTGTCATGTCGGTAACTGGCAGCTGTCAACTGTCAACTGTCATGTCGGTAACGCAGATCCCATACTTACCCACATGTGACGTCACTGTCTGTCCAAAGTGGCCCAATACCTACTATTCCTCCTGAAGGGATTGGAAAAAATACTGGACGGACACATTAGGGGGAACATCTTACCCAAGAACCCCCTAAATACCCACCAGTATGCCTATCAAACTGGCAAATCAACTGAGTTAGCGCTCAATAACCTCGTCGAGAAGATCACACACTCTCTGGAAAATGGAGAGGTTGCGGTGGCGGCATTTCTCGACATAGAAGGAGCATTTAATAATGCATTACCGATCTCCCTCTACGAGGCCACTATCGCTAGGGGGGTGGAACCTACCATCTGTGGCTGGATTGGAAACATGCTGCACAATCGGACCATTATTACCTCATTACGGGGAGAGGTGGTTAGCGTTAGGGCTGCGAGAGGGTGTCCTCAGGGGGGCGTTCTATCCCCCCTGCTGTGGTCCCTCTTTGTGGACGACCTGCTGGCTATCCTCGGACTCTGGGAGGTTGAGGTCCAGGCGTATGCGGATGATCTCGTCATAATGGTTAGAGGCAAGTCTGAGGAGGAACTGTCTAGTACTCTTCAAGAAGCACTAAGTGTAGTCAATGATTGGTGCCGTAGGGAACAGATGTCTGTGAACCCTCGTAAAACGATCATTGTCCCGTTCACCAGAAGAAGAAGGTTGGACAAATTAAAACCACCTAATCTTATGGGGGAAAACATTCCATTTTCGGACCAAGCAAAATATCTGGGAGTTATCCTAGATAAGAAGCTCAACTGGGACAGACAGTTAGAAAATGTTATCCGCAGGGCTAAGATGTCCCTGTGGACCTGCCGGAGAATCTGTGGGAACAACTGGGGAACAAACCCCCAACAGATGTACTGGCTCTATGTAGTGGTTATCAGACCTATGATAACATATGGAGCCATAGTTTGGTGGCCTAAGGTGCTTCGTGGTACCGCGAGGGCCAAACTGGCTCATCTACAGAGACAAGCATGTCTGATGATAACGGGAGCGATAAGCACCGCACCATCAGTCGCTCTGGAGGTCCTCCTCAATATTCCCCCACTTCACATATGGTTGGAGAGGGTGGCGAGGTGGACAACGTACAGACTAATACAAAGGGCAGATAACATGCCGAGGGAAGTCAATCTGAGAGGGTCCGGACTCCTTGATGACAGTGATTGTCACAGGATACTGGGAATGGTCTCAGACTTGATGCCTACAAAAATCAGCAGAGATCTGTCTTTCAAGACCATCCTCCCGGAAAGGGAGGACTGGGACCGGAACCAATCGACCCTGTTGAGAGCGGACCTCTGCTGGTACTCGGACGGCTCCAAAACCAATATGGGAGTAGGAGCCGGCGCCTATGGGGGCAGCACCGATGCTAGACTATCAGCTAGTCTCGGCAAGTACGCAACCATACACCAGGCAGAAGTTTATGCCATCGAGATGTGTGCAAGGGAAAGTTTAAAGGACCTATGCACAAACAAATCGATAAAGATATATGCAGATAGCCAAGCTGCAATAAAGGCTCTTGGTTCCTACCGGTGCAATTCAAAGACGGTATGGAGTTGTAAATCTGCCCTTAACGAATTGGGCAGCTGTAATGAGGTGTCGCTGGTCTGGATACCGGGTCACTCGGATCATGATGGCAACGTTGCGGCAGACGCGCTTGCCAGGAGTGGTGCCGAGTGCGACTTTATCGGACCAGAACCGGTGCTGGGAATAACATCTTGCACAGCAAAACGCACCTTAAAGACCTGGACAGATAGAAGGACAATTCAATATTGGCAAAATCTTCCAGGATTAGCTCACTCCAAGGCCTTCATAAATGGCCTGTCTGAGTCAAGGGCTAAGAAACTACTAGAGCTGAACAGACAACAACTGAGAACTCTAGTCGGCCTATATACAGGACACTGCCGCTTGCGGCATCACATGCACCGTATTGGAATCGGTCAGGAGACCGAGTGCCGACTGTGTATGGAGGATGACGAAACAGCAGAGCACGTGCTGTGTTCCTGTCCGGCAGCGGATAGGACTAGACACCTGCTCTTTGGCAAGGTAAAGCTTGCTCCAGAGGATCTGGATCGACTTTCGCCCACAAAGGTTATCGACCTCTGCAGGAGGCTGGATTTGTTGGGCGAAATATAAACATTAGGCGTGAGGCACAATAGACCTTTGGTCGCGGTGGAAGGTCCGGTATGGACCACTCACATTCAAACCTAACCTAACCTAACCTAAGTTGTATCTTGTAAGGGTGTAGATCAAAATCTTTACTCAAAATTCTCCACAGTGTGGTTTGAGAGACTCCCAATTCCTGTGAACTGCGTGGAATCGACTAATTTGGATCATTTTGAACTGAAGCCCTTACAGCTGCTATATTTTTGGTACTTCGACAAGTGCGTCGCTTCACAGGCACATAATCATCCAATAGTGAATATTTTGACTCAAATTTATCCACTATAGCACGCACAGCCTGTCTGGTCGGACGATTATTACGACCGAAAATTGAAGTAAGCGCTCTTAAAGTTGCGACCACCAACTCAGAACTTCGGTGGTAATTTTTAACAATTTCCAAACGCTGCTCGTTCGTGAACTTCACCATGATAAAAATGTAGACCTTGCCTCACGTTTTAACATTGACAGATCTTAACAAATGTCTAAGAATGCGTTGGTATTAAAATACAAGGTTGTTATGTCACTATTGGAAAACCCATTATTAAGGTCGATACCTCGATATCAAGTGATTCAAAATATTTCTTAGCTCACTTTCGCAGAAAGCAGAAGACCTCGAGGATTTCTGGTTCTATGATTTATAAAAGTGTTGCGCTAAACAAAAGCACTCTCGATTGTTGATGGCATTTCGCCTGATTTCTGGATCGTGTATTTACCAAACTTTTTACCTTCTGATGGCGACTGCAATACCAGTGATTATTAAACATTCAATCAAAAGCTTCTCATCAGGCATCAACATTTATTACATTTTGCTACGCATTTCGGCCAACTACGTAGCCATCTTCAGGGATACATCCCGAAATACAATAAAAAGGTCTATCAGAAAACGTTGTTTCCTGGTAGGCAATTGCACAACGGGATCAAGACGATCAATACAAAAACGTAAGCGTTAAAATTTGAAGCCAAACAGAAAAACAAGCCAAAAAAAGTCTGGACGCAGCTAGTGCGTTATAGTAGTGAATTTTTATAAAAATGTTTATAATAGCAAATATGTTTTTTTTAAGAAATCAGGCATCAAATTCGTTTACCAGTATAGGTTATATAGTAGAAACAATATGCCATGTTTCAGCAAAATAACTTTATTATTCCCCTGGTAGATCTGTTGGGGGCAGTAGGTGGAGGAACTATGGAAGAAAGCTCCTCTGAGCAGTGCCCGTGCATATATCTATAAAAGAGAGAGAGGTCAACAACGCACGTCGGTGGGCAAGGGATGGCAGCCTTTGGGTGAGGGTAGGGCACCGACGAGACGTATAGCTCTCTTCCGAATGGAGTCCAGGATAGCGAGTGTAGAAGCGGCAGCGGCAGCGCCACCCCAGATGTGGGAGCAGTATTAAGGTTTGGCCTTATTTGTGAAGTATATAAGGTATAGAGATTAGCTTGTGAAAGTATTTGCGAGCCCGGAAGAGGAAACCTAATTTCTTAGCAGCCGCCAATTGGTGTGACATGTTGGTGCCAATTGAGATTTCGATCCACTGAAATGCCAACAAGTGAAAAGGACTCTTTACTTTGAATCACTTGGATGCTGATTGTGCTGAGTCTAGGGCTGGTGTATCTCTTATGAGAGGAAGGAATATGAGGAAGCAAGACTGAGATTTGGTGGAGTTCAATTGTACAGGATTTCTACTTCCTCAGTCTAATATTTTTTTAGATCCACACAAACAGAACCCTCCATGAGTCTGTTATCCTCATCTAATTATTATAAGTATGTTTGAGTGGAAGGTGCTGTCGTCCGCGTAACTGTGAACTGCGTTGGGTGTGCCTGAGAGGAGGTCATTGATGTGGACAAGAAACAAAGTAGCGGCTAAAGCTGAACCTCCTGCATTAATTGGATACAGAAACGCTCTGGTTGGAGAGGAAATTTGCTGTCCAGGTACAGAGTTTGGTGGTAGGCCATAGGCCGGAAGTTTATTAAGCAGCGCGGCGTGCCAGACCTGGTCGAATGCTGTGGATATGTCTAGAGCGACAATCTGGGATTCACCGTGTAGTTCTATAGACTGGTTCCAAGAATGGTTGACAAAGAAAAGGAGGTCGGCAGTTGATTTGCGCTGACGGAATCCATACTGCCTGTCGTGGATTAGACTGTGTTTTTCAAGAAATTTAATATTTCGGTGTTTATATACTTTTCCATCACTTTAGCGATGACTGAAAGGTGATAAATAGGCCTGTTGTTGCTAGGAAGCGCTTTGGGGCCTTTCTTGTGGACGGGTTGTACTCGAGCAGTTTTCCATTTACGAGGGAAGATATCACCTTTCGTACCTTTTTAGTTTTGAAAATGATATCCTTCGTTTTATGCGCAATATTGGGGAGTGTTGGTGGTTGGACATTAAGTGGTGGGTTGAGAGTAGAATTGTCGGCGAACAACGAGGCAAAAAGTTCAGGCTTGTCCAGGGCGGTAGAAACAATATCATCCCCTGAAACGAGAGGTGGGAATATGCTTTTGCAGAAATTATTCCCAACAGATTTAGCAACAGTCCAGATGGGTTTGCTGCCGTTGGAGCTAGAAAGGACTTTGTTTTTGATGTGGTTATTAGACAAGTTTTTTGACTCAGAAAAAATGCGAACATAGCGGTTTCTTGCGTCGTTAAATGCTTGACGGTTTTCTTGACTGGGGTTGTGTAGAAGCGTTGTGTGACCTTCGATCTTGTCACAGGGTTTAGAGAACCAGGGTTTTTGAATGGCTGAAGAGGTTTTCTGTGTGCGTGGAATAAATAATTACATGCCAGCTTGGATAATCTCGGTGACGTTTTGTGAGATATCAGAGGGGTCAGGATGAGAGAGGCAGACAGACGCCCAAGGAAATGAGGCTAATATGCCTCAACAAACTTTGTGCACACTTGCATAACCACATGATGAACATTGATAAGGTTTTTCTCCTGTGTGTTTTGATTTAATATGACTTAACAAATTACTGTACTGTACGGGTACGGAGTATTTTAACGAAACCTTTCCACAAAAGTGGATAGGAAGAGGAGGTTTCTTAAAATGGCTTCCGGGATCATCAGATCTTACACCTCTGGGCTTTTTCTTGTGTGGGGTATCTGAAGAACAGAGTGTACAGAACACACATTTAGATTTGAACGACTTAAAGGAAAGAATAACCAGGGAAATTAGGAACATCACACTGGAGGTTTTAAATAGAGTTTGATAAGAGTTTTACATAAGAATAATTCGCTGTAAGCGGGGAAATGGGAAACACTTTAAACATTAAATGTTGAAGATATGTTCAATTTAAGTACTTAAGAAGGAAATATATATATATTTCTGAATAATTGTGAATTTAAGAATGAACGGTTTGAATTTGATTATCAGTCATTAAATTTCCAACCTGTGCGCTCTATGACTTTTGGACCCAAATGTTTGGTACCATCAAACAGAGAAAAATATGCTCTTTGAATTTCGGTCAAAAAATGATAGGGTTGCTATTTGAAAAAATATCAACAAGGTGTGGGGGTAAAATGGTGAGAGGTAAAAATTACAAACTAGGACTACAAGGTGTGAAACAAACAAAAAATTGTGGACGTTTCCGAGCGTTTTTCATAAAAACTGCTTTTCTTGGAATTATGTATTTTATTCCATCACTGCGGTCGACACTGTATGAATCCGCTGACAAAGTCCGCAAAAGTTGTTTCAAAAAGATTTTGAATATTTCAAAATTAAAGTAAAAAGAAAAAACTTACAAAGGCCAGAGCAAGTACTGCTAGACACAATAAACTTTTAGAAAACATTCTTAAAGTTGACACTAATAATATCTAAGAAGATAAGATTTCTTTTATACAATTTCTAAAATAAATATATTGGGTTTTTATCCATTTAATCAGCCAACGAACATTAAAAATTTATGGACTGGAAAGAACATCAATCATTAAAAACACATAAAAATTGAACATGTCGTGTTGATAAATCAAATTACCCACCAAATCTGAAATTAAAAAATTAAATAGCGTAATTAGCTTTTATTGTACGCGTATAAGATATATTTAATAAAAAATTAGGACACAGCAAGTGCGCTAGTAGTAAAGTTTGGACCAAGCAAGTGTGTTATGGTAGTGAATTTTCATGGAAATCATCTGGCACCAAACATTTTTCTAATTAAATGCTTATAACATTTTTTTCTTACTACATAGAAACCTATCTTTTGGTACTAAGTTTACTTTTTATAACGGAAACCTAGACAAAAAATATTGCTACCGTGGATTTGGTATTTCGAAGATAAAATTTTGTCCGAAAGGAAACTTAATTTTTTCACAGAAAACCTAGTCCGATATTCCTGGCTAACGAACATATCCAGGCCACTTAGAAAGGAAAGGTAGCTGCCAAATTTCCTAAAAATCGGCCAATAACTTCCTCTGATGACACAAACTTGGCTAGTGAAACGCTCGTTAGGTTTTTTAAAAAGTGTTGTGGTGATTTGGGTTTCTACAAGTGTACCTATTAGTAAAAATCACTATATATCTAAATCCTTGTGAGATGTAAAACAGGCTCGCCATCTCGATGCGGAACCAGGTAGTATGTTGTCACGACAGCTCCAAATAACACAAAATGTTATAAAATAGAGACTGTATACAACCAACAATTTTGTATATGAGCCAGGGCTGACAATTTACCAAATTGTTAGTTGGTTGTACACAGTTTATATTTAATAACATTTTCTGTTAATTTGACTTAGCAGGTGGTAGTGGACTTTTCCTTTACGTGATAGTAAAAGACTTTTTCACGCCCGATGAGGTACCACCCCTTACATCAAGGGGTTGGTGAAGTCCCAACGGACGTTTCCGGTTCTGGTGCATGAGTCGGTTTCCCTTAAAAACAAAAATGATGATGGCTCCTCCATGTAAAAAAGATTCCGGAGATAAAATACCTTTCCATTCGGATATCCGAAGAGGGGTGTACAGGGGCGCCGGCATCAAGATTTAACATATCTTTCTCGAATACATGTGGCCTGAATTCTGACCTAAACTCCGTCCACAATATCCTCTAGGCTAATAGGCCCCAACTCCTCTTCCTCGCCGAAACCCAAATCAATGCCAAAACAGCCACTAATCACCTTAATTTCCCGAGGTATGAGCTCCTTACTTCCTGTAGATTGCACCAAGGCGTGTGCGCATACGTCCGTAGCAATCTACCCTGCACCAGACTACCCAAAGAAAGACATACTTTAGATGAAACTCTCTCTCAGGGCAGCAAATTAATTCATCTGTTGCATTTACCGGTCAGCTTCTGACAACAACTTTGTCCAGCTCTACGACTACCTTTCTGAAAAAACCGACCATCTGATTTCTAAATATCCTTCCTCCGAGGTCACTATTCTTGGTGACTTCAATGTCCATAATAAGGAATTGCTAGGATCTTCCAAAACTGATCTAAAAGACAGAGCAGCGGAGGCCTTTGTAGTCAGCAATTCTTTAGCCAATATGCTTCAGCAACCTACTTGCTTTCCTCGCATCACAACACACAGCTCAAATCCCTTGGATCTCTTTCTTACTACAAAACCTGAATGCTATAAGACATCAGTCACCACCCCCCTTGGTCGCTAAGACCACGACATGGTCACTGCTTCCTGCGCAATGCAACCAGAGGTCACACAGTCATCACACTCACGTATCATTTGGCACTACAACTTCGCGAACTGGGACGAAATGCAGGATTACTTTTCCTCATTTCCATTATCGTCTGTCTGCTTCTCTTACCCTGACCCCTCTGATATCCCACAAAACGTCACCGAAATCATCCAAGCTGGCATGGAATTATTTATTCCACGTACATAGATAACCTCTTCAGCCACTCAAAAGCCCTGGTTTTCTAAATCCTGTAACAAGGCCAGACTCGAAAATTTAAAAGCTCACAAAACGCTTTCACACAATCCCAGTCAAGAAAACCGTCAAGCATTTAACGACGCAAGAAACCCCTATGTCCACATTCCTCCTGAGGCAAAAAATTTGTTTAATAGCCACATCAGAAACAAAGTCCTCTCAAGCTCCAACGGCAGTAAACCCTTCTGGACTCTTGCTAAATCTATTGCGCATAATTTCTGTAAGAGCAACTTCCCACCTCTTGTTTCAGGAGATGAAGTTTTTTCTACCGCCCTGGGCAAGGCTGAACTTTTGCCTCGTTGTTCGCCAGCAGTGCTACTCTCGACCTACCTCCAACTGTTCAACCACCAACAGTCCCCAATGTCGCGCGTAAAGTGACGGATATCATTTTCAGAACTAAAAAGGTACGAAAGATGCTCTGTTCTCTTAATACCAGGAAAGCCTCTGGCCTTAACGAAATCTCATCAATTGTCCTCAAAAAATGCGCACCACAACTTGCTCCTATCCTGACTCGGCGGTTGCAGTCATCTTACAATAGAGGCATATTCCCTAGTAACTGGAAAACTGCTCGAGTACAACCCGTCCCCAAGAAAGCATCCAAAGCGCTTCCTAGCAACTACAGGCCAAATTCGCTCCTTTCAGTCGTCTCTAAAGTGATGAAAAAGTATAGCACCGAATTGCTAAAATTTCTTGAAAAAACACAGTCTAATCCACGACAGGCAGTATGGATTCCATCAGCGCAGATCAACTGTAGACGTCTTTTCATTTGTCACCCATTCTTGGAACAAGTCTATGGAACTACACGGTGAATCCTAGATTGTCGCTCTAGACATATCCAAAGCATTCGGCCAGATCTGGCACGCAGCTTTGGTTAATAAACTTCCGGCCTATGGCCCACCACCAAAACTCTGTACCTGGACGGCAAATTTTCTCTCCAACCGGAGCATTTCTGTTGTCGTGGATAGACATTCCTCTAAACTGTATCCAATTAATATAGGCGTTCCTCAAGGCTCAGCTTTAGCCCCTACTTTGTTTGTTCTCCACATTATTGACCTCCTCTCTAGCGCACATCCAACCCAGTTCACAGTTACGCGGACGACAGCACCCTACACATAAATATACACTATTCTAAGCCTGTCTCTTTAGCCAAATTAGATGATGATCGTAGATTCATGGAGAGTTCTATCTCCGTGGATCTCCAAAACATATTAGACTGGGGAAGTAGAAATGTTGTACAATTTAACCCCACCAAATCACAGTCTTGCTTTCTTTCTCATAAGAGGTACACCAGCCCTAGACCCATCACAATAAATAACCAAATTATTTCAAGTAATGAGTCCTTTTCACTTGTTGGCATTTCTGTGGATCGAATCACATCAATTGCAGAAGCGGCTGCTAAGAAATGAGGTTTCCTCTTCCGGGCTTGCAAATACTTTTCACCAACCAATCTCTATACCTTATATAATTCACAAACAAGGCCAAACCTCGAATACTGCTCCCACATCTGGGGTGCCGCTGCCGTTTCAACACTCGCTATCCTGGACTCAATTCAGAAGAGAGCGTCTAATCGCTGGCCCTACCCTCACCCAAAGGCTCCCATCACTTGCCCGCCGACGTGCCGTTGGTCACCTCTTTGTCTCTTTTATAGATATCTGCACGGGCACTGCTCAGAGGAGCTTTCTTCCATAGTTCCTCCACCTGCTACCCCCAACAGATCTACCAGCATACTACCTGGTTCCGCACTGAGATGTGGATCCTGTCGTACATCTCACAGTGTTCGAGGAGGCTGGTTACCATAGCCGTATTACTTTATATGTGTGTTCTCGCCGTAATTAATATACCGTACTGACGAGCTCTAATTAGAGCGAAATCGGTCTGCGGTTCTAATTATTGTGAGAATATATGAGTCTATTATTTGCACAACTCGCTAATCGACAAAACCTTAAAAAAATGTTTTTTTTTTGGTGCAAATATATTTAAATTTTAACGACAATTTGAATATTAAAATCAAAAATTTGCAAAACAGTCGTTTAGGCATGCAAATGGTGTCTAGAAAATAACGGTTATATGCAAAACTGGTTATTTGTTCTGAAGTCTCACTTGCAAAATTCGCTCTTTGCTCTGCCGCCAATCAAATTGTTCGATCGTTACCCACGTGATAATTACGTGCTTAACCGCTGTTTGCAACAAACGAATTTTCAGTAGACTGGATTTAAACGACGAAACAGGTGTTTTTCTTTCGAATTGCGGAATTTTTTAATTTGTTTTAAACGCTATGGAGTTACAAGTTGAAAATGGAGTGCCCATTAAACCAAGTCCACATGGAAAAGGACGCAAGAGGCTTCTTCAGCCATAAAAACATAAAAGGAACGTCGAAAAACTTGCCAGGTCTGTTCCACAAAATTCTTTACTTTATAATTTTTTTTAAATTAATAAGTATGAGACCGCCGCTTTAGTTGTTTTAAAGTTTAATTTGTTTTTCGGGTTTATTACCGTATTGGGTGCGCATTTTTTTAAAATAACTCTGAGTTTTTGTTGTTGCAGAAATGCACCAAAATCACTGCCGGCCTTTCCCACTTGTCGACATAAGGGACAACCTAGGTTGCCTTATTATTGTACCAAACTCACAATGAAGAAGCTTAAAGACTTTCAGTCCTACTTGTGTGAACCAAATCTGTGCACTATTGTTTTTCGTCCACTTCCCGAACGCTTTTTCTTTGAGAAAATAGCATTTCTCCGGCCTAATCCGGGAAGTACGTACTTTCCGGACTAGGCCGGGAAGAATCACATCGTTGTTGTCATTGTGAATATGAAAATCTTGGTAGGTATGATTTTGATAAATACAGTTGAACATTACCATAGCAACGAAATAACGACTGACAGCTATCTGAAATAAAATTAGTTGACATTTTAATTGTATAGGCAATATTTATCTTTACGGCCATCCCATACTCCACGTAACAGATTATTCGTGAATTACAAAAAAGCCTGGACGCAGCAAGTGCGTTATGGTAGTGAATTTTCATAGAAATGATCTGGCACAAAATATTTTATAACTTTTTATTCTTGTAACATAGAAATCTAAATTTTGGTGTATAGTTTGCTTTTTATATCGTAAACCTACCTACCAAATTTGGTTATCATAGATTTTTTATTTTTTAGGATAAATTTTTTTTTCAAATAAAAACTCAAAATTTTTCCGGAAATCCTCGTCCGATTTTTTTGATTAACGAACTTGTCAAAGCCTTTTACAAAAGGAAGGTACGTGCCAAATTTTATCAAAATCGGCCTATTATTCTTTGAGATAAAATTTTTTTTCGAATGAAGACTCAAAATTTTCCCGGCAAACCTCGTCCGATTTTCCTAACTAACAAACTTGTCAAAGCTATTTACAAAAGAAAGGTACATGCCAAATTTTATTAAAATCGGCTAATTACTTTTTGAGATAAGAATTTTTTTTGGAATGAAAACTTAAAATTTTCCCGGAAAACCTCGTCCGATTTTCCTGACTAACGAACTTATCCAAGCTATTTACAAAAGAAAAGTACATGCCAAATTTTATCAAAATCGGCCCATTATTTTTTGAGTTATCGGTGTGATACATATATATAAATATAAATATATATATATATATATATATATATATATATATATATATATATATATATATATATATATATATATATATATATATATATATATATATATATATAACATATAAAAATTGAAACTGACCCCGGATATGGGTTCTAGGGGTCCTAGATCGCGCTCATTTGAAGAAATTTTTTCAAAATTTAAAAGTCGAGATCTCCTCATTAGTGAATTTTTTCTAAGAAAATTCACTAAAAGGAAAATGTTCGATTCAGCACGTTGGTATCCACAGTTTTGGGAATCTCGGATTAAGAATTGCAGAATTTTTTAATTTACACAATCCTAAAAAATACACAGGCCATAGGATGCGTCGAACTTCAGCGACAATATTTGCTGATAATGGTGGAAACATCACAAATTTGAAGAGACACGGTGGCTGGAAGTCTACCACTTTTCTACAATCATAATCCTAATAAGTACACCTGGAGAACACCCAAATCACCACAACACATATTTCAGAGACCTTACGATCGTTTCGTTGACAATGTCAACATCTTCAGAGGAAGAAAATTCTAACATAAAAAAACTAGATCCCGTATATTTATATCGCGTCAAGATAAACGAACTAGTCCGAAGTAAAGTTGTCGTCCAAGAACGATCGTTTGTTCATTGCGCAGTGAAACAGGTCGGAGACAAATGAAAACTCAAAATTTTTCGGGAAAACCTAGTTCGATTTTTCTGATTAACAAACTTATCAAAGCTATTTACAAAAGGAAGGTACATGCAAAATTTTATCAAAATCGGCATATTATTCTTTGAGATAAAATTTTTTTTCGAATGAAAACTCAAAATTTTCCCGGAAAACCTCGTCCTATTTTCCTGACTAACAAACTTGTCAAAGCCATTTACAAAAGGAAGGTACATGCCAAATTTTATTAAAATTGGCTTATTAATTTTTGAGATAAGAATTTTTTTGGAATGAAAACTCAAAATCTTCCCGGAAAACCTCGTACGATTTTCTTGACTAACGAACTTATCCAAGCCATTTACAAAAGAAACGTACATGCCAAATTTTATCAAAATCGGCCCATTATTTTTTGAGTTATCGGTGTGATACATAAATATATATATATATATATATATATATATATATATATATATATATATATATATATATATATATATATATATATATAAATTGAAACTCACCCCGGATATGGGTTCTAGGGGTCCTAATTCGCGCTCATTTGCAAAAAAATTTTCAACATTCAAAAGTCGGGATCTCCCCATTAGTGAATTTTTTCTACGAAAATTGACTAAAAAACCGAACAGTTCTTTAAATCAAGACAAACATAGAGATGGGTATATGTATAAACAGGTCGAGTTATTGACAATAATTTACAATTCTACCAGACAAATTAGGAGTATTTAAGCGGTCAAATGCAAAGAGAAAATAAAGGGCTAGAAATTACAGGTGTCGCACGGTTTAATGAAGTTTTGTTCTTAATAGACCTTGATATAAAAATACTTTCTAATGAATCAAGCATAGTTTGATGTCTGACATTTTTGACAAGTTTCAAATTTTCTTGGTCAATGTGGTGGTTATTATCCCATATATGTTGTGCCACACATGATTTGTCCACCGTACCATATCGTAACTGTGCGAGATGTTCACGAAATCTGGTGGCTATGTTTCTCCTAGTTTGGCCCACGTATTTAAGATCACAATCTTTGCAACTAATCTCATAAATTCCGGACATTTCAGTGACTGTCGTTGTCTTTCGTATTACCCAAGAAATTTTTTAAATTGCTTTTCGTCGAAAACGTCAAATGTAAATCGGCTTTCTTAAAAATACTTTTCAAACCCTTTGTGAATCGTGGTTCATAAGGTAAACACACAATTTTTTTCTTGATTTTATCATTCTTAAATGTCGTACATTCAGATATCAACTTCTTTGTTCTGTGTTTGTTAACTAATTTGTCTATTAAACCATCCGAGTAACCGTTATATCTCGCCACATTTTTTATGTATTTAAATTCTGTATTAAATCTATTTTTACTCAACGGAAATTTGATCAATCTATTTACTAAGAAATTTAAACTAGCCGTTTTTTGTGCAAACGTATGATGTGAGTCATTAGGAATATAACTAATATAATAATCCTGTTCATTATTTCCCGGGATACATAACTTTCATTGTTGTCCCCTTTGACTTTTCTTTTGTTCCATCTGTTATCCTATACTATAATTTTATTGTCATTTTGACATGTGTCGCAAATAAAAACAGCTGATCTTATATCAGGGTTATGACATGACATTCTTAAAATTAGCAAACAATATCCTTACATCTTAATATTCTTATTCTCATAAACATCAACTTAAATTATATAACAGCTAGTTACACAGTTCGTACTGTCAGAATATTCACTTTCTCGTGCTTCAGATTCTTTCTAATCTATTATAAATATGCCATATCATTTACCTGCAGTCTATTTTCTGTACTTGATACAACTTTAACTTCTTACTATTCTCAAAACTAGCAACAATAACACCTTAAACTATTTAAACAATTTCTACAAAATAATTTACACTTGCCTTACCTGCTTTTAACCCATATATATGTCATAATTTGGGAATCAATTTTGATTTAGATCTTTTTATCAGGTCTTACGATATGCCTGTAAAATGGTTATTATTTTCACTGCCAAGACATTGTACACACCAAAAAGTACGTTCTTGTTCGTGTTAGGCTGTATATGGGTTGTTTTAAAGTGTGTTTATATGTGGATGTTTACCTTATTATAGGATACCATATCAAATATATATATATATATATATATATATATATATATATATATATATATATATATATATATATATATATATATATATATATATATATATATATATATATATATATATATATATATATATATATATATGGGAAACTGGGGAGGCTTGAGACACTTTTCGAGTTTTTATATTTACTTTCCATGTTTTTGTATGAATCGGTTATTTTTAGGTGTGTCAACTCAGATTAATAATACATCTCAGCAATACAGCATATAGTATTGATCTACTGTCACGAATATTTACTCTGTGGAGTCTTATTTGTCTTCATGAAATGTATATCAGACCTCTCTGCATATGGGAGGCTTGATACACAACATAGGGAGGATTGATACATATTTGAAAGAGATCACAAAAATGAAAAAAAATAGGCATATAACCATTCAGAAAATTTATTATTAAGTAAAATAGAAGTATACTTTCAAAAAAGGTTATCAAATTTTGACAAATCCACCGGAAAGCTTATTGTCCGATTCATCCTTGCAGTGGCTCCTCCGTAATGCGGATTTGGTAGTTTAATTAAATCTTCCCGGGGAACACTGCAAAAGTGCTCTACATCGGGAAAGACGAACTTGTATCCTGGCTTGATACGCATGCATTTCAAGTGATATTCATCGGAATCAATGCCTAGCACTTGTGCTACATAATGACGTAAGGTTTTTTGTTGTTGAAAAACGCACCAAAACAAAGTCGTCTACTAATATTTGCTGATTTATGAAGTTTTCTTTATGAAATTCATTCTCCATTTGATCTTCAATATCAGTGATATCTGCTGTGCTGTTTTCATCACACTAAACAAAATCTAAGAAATCTCGTTCCCCTTCATTCTCACTTGTTTCAATATCCACATTCTCAGAATTTTCTTTGTCTGCTGCTTGTCTTCTTTCACAACTTTGCTTTCCCTTTTCTCCTGTTATTCGTAATTCATCCGCACTAGACTTGCAAGCTTCATTTTCAAAAACCTTTTTTTTTTAATTCTATTAGTTCCTTGTTTCTTAAAAACTAGTAATCTGTGTTCTTCCTCAATTGTTTCTTATTCAGGGGTATCAATAAGAATTCCAGTTTTTCCTAGTCTTCTTCTACGCTTGGTTTTTCGTGGAGGTGCCCTTGGATATGGACGTAAGTCTTGAGGACTTTTGAACGCACTTGCTGTTGTTCTTGGTGCCACAACGCCATTGGTAGTTGATTCTTCTGAAGTACTTGCTTCTTCTGAAGTAGTTGCCACTGCAAGATCATTAGTAACCGTAGAAAAGCCGTTTCCAGGATCTGGTCTGTTTGTAATTTCAGAACCACCAAAGTCATTATCATTGAAATTATTTGGGTTAAAGGGGCATATTCCCGTCTGCATAAACCCTTTTGTAATATTGCTTAGTGTAAAGGCTCGTAAATAGGCAGTTGATACAAGTTGAGGAATTTCTTTGATTGTAATAGTCTGTCCAGGGTTATTGATCATCCATGCATCCGCTGCCTCATTGTAGTATCGTGTAAAGGGCCCATATACACTCACATCTAATGGCTGGAGCTTGTGACTGGTATGCGGTGGCAACGTCAGCATAACAACTCCATTTTTCTTGCAGATATCAAGCCCAGCTGGTGAGATGTGACTCTCATGGTTATGCAAAATTAATAAACATTTATTATCAACATTACATTTAGAATATTTTATGAAGTGGAGCAGATACTTCACAAAATTTTCATGTGTCATCCAGCCAGACTGGTGTGTAACTGCTTCAGTTCCAGGTGGTGCATCTTTTACCATATAGTCCTGTTGCCTTATACGGGGAAAAACCATGAATGGGGCAATTGTATTTCCTATTGCATTGACAGTACAACAAACAGTGACTAAAACTCCTCGTTCCGCAGATGTGGCTTTGGATATTTGCTCCTGACCCTTTTGGGCTAGAATTTTATGGGGCTTGTGAACAGTTGTTACCCCTGTTTCGTCCACGTTGAAAATTAAATGAGGCTCAAAATTATAGCGTTCCATAACATTTCTTAGATTTCCAAAGAATTCAGAAACAGTGTGTTTGTTGAAGGCAGTTGCTCTCCCCAAGCTTGTAGCTTCTGGCGTACGGAGAGAAATATTCCTATGTCGTGACAAAAAACCCCTTAACCAATCGTATGAAGCTACTTGTTTCTCATCCCAGGTTTTAGAAATTTTCTTTTCATTTTCTCTCGCAAAAATGTAAACAACTTTTCTTGTCATTATGGGCGTCAGCCCATAATGTAAATTGGCACAGTTGAGGAGATAATCCACTAGTGAATTTTCTTCATCATTGGTGAAGATTTGATTTGTATTAAAATTTGACTTGAAATCAGTTTTTATGCCACTTTCCTGATTTTGTTTATATTTCCTCACATACCTCAAGAGTGTCATTTTATCAATCTTGTATTTATTTGCTGATGATCTTATGGATGTTTTCTCTTCGCATACCTCGCTCACAGCTCTCTCCACCACATCCGGCGCATTAACAGGGCGTCCTTTTGTAATCCATTTGAATGGCATCTATAATAATCGAAAACGTGGCATCAGAATTTCATTTTGAAATAATAAACTTGATTTGAATGACTATATAATTTAAAAAAAAATCCAATCTTGCAATGTGCGGGAGGGATGAGACATGTATCAAGCCTCCCAAACAGTCATGTATCAAGCCACCCAAAATCACATGACAAAACAATTATCACGTGTTTGGTATAACCAAACATTATTAGAGCACTGCATGTGGCTGAATACATCGCCGAAACAATATAAATCATGCTACTGGTGTGATATTTGATACAACTTACCTTAATTTTCGTAGACACCTTATGAATCGTGATTTAAATTTTACACACTTTAGTTCCGATAATTACTTTCCGGCTTATTTGGAAGTACCACGTATATTCTGTCACGTTTGAATGAATAGTGAGACTAGTTTAGCGTCTTGCCGCTTCACTACCAGCTGTAGGATTATTAGACCACTGTGGGGGGAAATTTAAGACGCGTATCAAACCTCCCATAGTATCAAGCCTCCCCAGTTTCCCCTATATATATATATATATATATATATATATATATATATATATATATATATATATATATATATATATATTTATTTATTTATTTCTGACATCAATTTTACAAGGTACAATACAAATAAGCTTAGTTGTGGCTTTATTAAATGTATAATTTTAGAGCATGCTATCTAAATTTTTTTGAACGTCTCACCATCGATACCTCTCTATTAGCGAATTTTTTAAAATAAAATTCGCTTAAATTTTAATCAACATCCGCCTATAAGAATAAAACAGAAATGTCACTACCTAAAAAAAGGGGTAACAGTAAAGGATGCTCCCAGGTGGTCACCCACCACGAAAAGACCATGCGGAGGTTCCTTAACATCGAACATCGAACGACAATCGGTTTTTTCAACGTGGTATCGCCGTTCGCTTGACGCGTTAATTTATCCAAGGTTTATATATACATTATTAATTTTTAAGTTTTGATTTTAAATAAAAAAATGAACTATTTTGAAATTTTGCTATAATTACACTACTTTTTTAATAGTCCTAGTTTCATATGTACTGTTCCTGTGTCAAAGAATTAATAAAATAACATAACCTGTTTTATAAGTTAGTCTCTTGGACAACTAATATGATCACACAACTTTGTTGTTTTCGGCAATGATTTAGTTCAGAAGTTTTTCATATAAACTAAAATTATTAATCGAAAAACAACCTACTCTCTCATTAACCTAAAGTAAAAACAACCAAATGGCAAATTTTACGTCATTTGTCATTTTACATGATTGCGGCCGAGATTTTACGATTGTTGGTTCGGGCAGTATGTTTATGCCTGGTATATATTTAGTTTGATTACCGTTGATGTATGGTTAATACCTCTTGTATTAATAAATCTAGGCCTGGCAGTTAACTACTCTATTTGTCAGGCATTGGACTTTACCCACTAAGCTGCCTCAATGCATATTTTTGGCACTTTATTTTTAATTTGGAAAAAACGGTAAATATTGTGCACCAAATTACTTAAAATTCACAGCATAGGTTTATTTGAACCATTTCTAACCACGTATAAAATATCATTCCAGTTACTCTGATACTTACAAAAAATTTGCGTTTTCAAACCGATTTTCCACCGGAAAAACTTGATCATAAAGGCAGATTAACAAGTTCGATCTCTCTTTTTGCCCAAGCAAGATTTCTGCCACGTTTGATTGTAATCAGTTTGCTATTTTTTGAGTTATTGCTCGGACCTTGGTTTTGGGTTCTAAGGACCCAAATTCGGGCTCATCTGAAGACATTTTTCCAAAAGCTTTTCATCGTGACCTCTATATTAGCGAATTTTTCGTAATGAAAATTGCTAAAATCAGAAATGCTAGCAATGAACTATCTAAAGAAATGTTACGTAAGACTTCAGTAAGATAAGTGTTTGGAAATAGGAGGTGGTAACATTAATAATTTCTTGTGGTGATTATCTATATACTTTATTTTTTCTATGATAATAGTAGGTAGTAACATATTATGCGTTTCCTAATGTTTAATTAATCGCCATTGTCTGCAGCCTTTATTCGTCTTGGAGTAACAGTTATGCCAGAGATGAAACCATTAATCTGAGCCACTCGCATCCATTTCATGGGGTTGAGGGGGTAGCAATGGTGGCCGACCTGCCAAGTCTGCGGTATTCACCGAAGGTGCGACAGCTTCTGGAGAATCTGGGAGATGCATGCTGTGATGAGTTGGATGATCTGGAAAAAAGTGGGTCTAAAAGTCACCTCTTGTTAACTCGTGACAAATAGGAGAGTGTTTGAAGTTTTAGTAAAACAAGTATTGGTACTCATTTAATTTTCTCCTTGAAAATAGTCTGGGAATTTGTTACCAAGAAGGTAAAAGATTAAAAAAAAACAATAAATGCTTTTTAATTACACAAATATATATATATATATATATATATATATATATATATATATATATATATATATATATATATATATATATAATTGTAAATAAGAGGGTGTATGTGTGTTTTTGTTTAATATATAAGTATTTATATTATATTGTATGTAGAATTTCTATTAATGATTATAGAAAATATGTAGATTATTATTGCATTTATTTGTTTAAGAAAAACTAAAGTTTTGTAAATATTTGTTATTATTATTTTGTAATTTGTGATTTGTAATTTTTTACTAAATTGATTGTTGGGCGCCTTCTGTTTATACTAAAAGATATTTTTGTTCTTTGAATTTTATCTGAGTTGTCAATTTATGTATTATTGAAATGTATCAACAGTTTCTTTTTATCTTGGGATACTTGTTATAACTGTTTACTGCAAGCTAATATTTATTTTAAAATTGTCAAATTGTTATTATTATCTCAACTTTTAGTCTATGGAATTTTCATATTAAATTTGATATATTTATTTTAACTAAATATGTTTTGAAAATAAATATTAACCCGTTTCTTGTCGTTTTATTCATTCATTTATTGTCTTTGAGTACCTCTCTTCCTCTACAGGGAATATTTTATTATTGGATTCAGATGTAAAAATTCCTACACTTTTCAGCACTAATGGTTCTGTTATTGCACCTGCTTTAATTATGCTATATGCTATGTTAGTCAATGGCAACGATTTTTTTACGTGCTTAATGACCTTTGAAAATCAAAAAGCAAATTATTTTATATCGTTAATTATGAATAAAAATTAAACTACAAATTATCTTCTTTTCAATTATCAACGTACTCGGATCCTTTCCAATAAATTTCTTAAATCTGACAATCTAATGGTGGTTCCAAAGTTAATTATTACTATATTTTAAATGACATGTTTTCTTTGAACCTATATTGTTTTGAAATTCCAGGTCTGTTGTTTGTAACTATGGTGACCAAGTTTATAAAATGGAAGATATTAATTTCTAGAGCTTACGTGAATTTGCAACGTGGTGCCCTCTATTGGTGTTCTTCTGTTCTTCCTATTTGATTATGTTTCACAGCGATATTTTGACAGAATTGGTACTTATTATGACTTTTCCACTTCAAGAGTTTATTATTCTAAGAAGGTTATTGACCGTACTTCACTGTAATGAAACTGATAATTCGTATAATTTTATATTATACCTCTTTCCAAAAGTATGCCGTCTGCTTAGGATTTCCATTTTTTGCTATTCGCTTATTTTACGGACTTATAGCCTTGCTTGTACTTCTCTAACAGGTAACTCTTGGTAAATATATTAATTTTATACACTTTTCTGTTTGATTAGGTGTCTTTTATAACTTTTTTCGACGTTTTTAAGGGTCTTGTTGCTGCTACCCTACTGATTGCTTAATGTTCTTCACTAACAGTCCCGGTCTTATCTCATTCGGATATCCCTTTCCTTTCTCTCCGCCAATTAGAAGAAATTCTTATTAACCTTCAAACACTTTTTTGTCTCAGATGCTGTCCAATCATGCTGCATATGTTCAATATGGTTCAAAGAAAGCTATTTCTTCTTAATCATATTAATTATTTGAATGGATTAAATTCACGTTAGTCAAATACATACTTTTTCATCCGCCAAACTACAAACTTGTGTAAATTCAAATTAATAACCTATACAATTTTAATCAAAATGTCGAACCTATTCAACCCTATCATTAACAAATTATGTTCGTAATTACTAATCTGTCTTTAACTGGTTCCTACTTAATTTCCTACCATTACCCTATATTAACACATTATTTTCTACTTAAAACTTATAAATATTCTCAAGTTTAAGGACTTGTATTCTGTCGAACTCGGTTTTAATTGTTTTCTTGCTCTTAGCGTTTTTCATTTGTTTGTGTCTTGGAGATTATGTCACTTTACTTATATGTATTCAGTCCATCATCTTATCTATTTTAGTTGTCCGTTATGGATGTATTACAAATTTTAATTACTTAACAGCTATTTTTAAGCGTCTCATTTTGCCTTTACTAGCAAATACACATAGTTAATTATTCAAATTTCAGGTTCTGCTGGACAATTGACTGTTATTTACCCCTGACCCTGAATGTAGCTGTGAATAAATATGAAACTTCACCGTCTCAGGTTTCTTAACGTTACGCTAACTTATATTTTTATTATTTATCTAATATTGCTCTTTATCCAAGTTCTTGTCCTATATTTTACTTTCCATGGTTTTAACTGTATGCTATAATATATACATTTTCAAACCAATATAATATGACTTATTGACTAACTAAAACTCTTACCGCAATCTGCTTAACTTTGGATACCTAAGCATGAAAATTAAACAGATGTGTGCTAGTTTGCAAATTAATATATTATTCTAAAACAAATTTGACTCGTATTTAAGTTGGTTATGATTGGTGTTAAACTGGATGAACCGAAGGTTTGAAATATTGTTTAGAACATCTGTTGGTGTTTTTAGTAAATTAAAAAAAAAATTAATGAGGAGATTACGACTTTTGAAGTTTCAAAAAATTTCTTCAAATAAGCGCAAACTACGACCCCTAAAACCCATATCGAGGGTCAGTTTCAGTTTATGTATATATTTGGAGGTGAGTTGATAATATAATTGCCGGCAAACAACGAGGCAAAAAGTTCAGCCTTGTCCAGGGCGGCAGAAACAATTTCATCCCCTGAGACAAGAGGTGGGAACGTGCTCTTGCAGAAATTATTCCCAATAGATTCAGCAAGAGTCCAGAAGGGTTTGCTGCCGCTGGAGCTTGAGAGGACTTTGCTTTTGATGTGGTTATTAAACGAGTTTTTTGCCTCAGAAAGAATGCGGACATAGCGGTTTTTTGCGTCGTTAAATGCTTGACGGTTTTCTTGGCTGGGATTCTGTAGAAGCGTTTTGTGAGCTTTGACCTTTTCAAGTCTGGCCTTGTCACAGGATTTATAGAATCAAGGCTTTTGAGTGGCTGAGGAGGTTTTCTGTGTACGTGGAATAAATAATTCCATGCCAGCTTGGATAATTTCGGTGGCGTTTTGTGAGATATCACAGGGGTCAGGATGAGAGAAACAGGCAGACGCCCATGAAAATGAGGAAAAGTAATCCCGCATTTCGTCCCAGTTCGCGGAGTTGTAGTGCCAAACAATAGGTGGGTGTGATGATTGTGTGACCTCATTGGGCAGGAAGCAGTGACCATGCCGTGGTTTGAGCGACCAAAGGGGGCGGTAACTGATATCTTATAGATATTCGTTGCAGGGGGTTTTAATACGTCAAAACCCCGCTGTAAAGAGGTCGGAAATAGTGTTTAAAACTACATATCGCCAATTTAATTATGTTAATACTGAAGACTTTATTTCCCAGCGTTCTCTCAACTATTACTGCAGCTGAGTGCTTTGGTGAAAATGATTTTATGTGTTTTGCGAGTCTGGAAAGCGCGTCTGTAGAAGAAGTCGAGTGCTCTCCTCTGGGCTGTTTGTATATTCACGACCAATGCTGTGTGAATGATCATCTAGTAAGGTTTTCTGTAGACGCAGTGCGGGGGCCATGTCCTACTAACACTTACTAATATTGAAAATATTATCTGAAACACTTTAAAAGAGATTCAAAAACTAACGATTTTTAGAAACAATCTGAACACATTGTATCTTGAAATTTAAGCTGTTGCGGGCATAAGTTCATACGATTTTTTCTCAGAAAAGGTCTGTGGCATCATACATTGAAATTCTAGCCATAATTAAGGAACACTCCTTAGTTTACACATAATAAAGTAAAAAAAGGAAAAACTTACGTGATCCGCAAGACTCAACGCATCGACCCTATAAAGAAAAAACAGAACAAAAAGTAAAAACGAAAACAAGTCAAAAGTCAAACAAAGCTAAAAATTGTAAAAAATTCTGGACGCAGCAAGTGCGTTATGGTAGTGAATTTTCATAAAAATGTTTTTAATAACAAATATGTGTGTTTTTTTTAAGAAAGCAGGCATCAAATTTGGTTACCAGTATAACCTATATAGTAAAAACAATGTGGCATGTTTCATCAAAATAACTTTATTGTGTGAAAATGTACAAAAATTTCCAAAAGTAAACTTAAAGTGTTCCCGAAAAAACACGTTTCTTGGTGAACCTTATAGGTTAATAGCAAATTGAGCTGTTCAAATATGAAACATTTGATCAAAATTCGCTACCATAACGCACTTGCTGCGTCCAGAATTTCTTTTCTTACAAACATGCATTATATTTCGATGGAAAATGCAATAACATAAGGCGTATTTGATTAAAAAAAATGAAATTTGTATTACCAACAACTTATGGGCCATCCTGTGATTGTAGAAATATTATTTTAAGATGTAGCTCAAGACACCCTATAATTAATATATACAATTTTTTTTCATATCTTATATAATAACGGATATATTGAGCTTTATTGATTTTTTACGAAAATTCGACAAAAATTATATACCATTAAACGATAAACTCTATAGCTAAGGCTACTGCCAAGCATCAGAGAAAGGGTCTATTTGAAATGAATTTTCCGCAAATATTTTAGTAAAATGAAGGACAATGACGGTTGAAACTAAGACTTTAGGGTTTGTAAAACATCCTTCTTGAGACATTTTATTTCTATAGCCCGTATTAGATTCAAGTTACTTGCCTAAATGTTGCCAATTTTGACATTTTAAATTGCCACTTTGACGTTTTGAGGAAAACCCCAATTTATTTTTCTTTAAATGCCTATAACTTTTTTGTCTTTTGAGCTACATAGCTAAATTTTGGTAGGTAACTTACTTTTAAGGATATAAACCTGCGTACCAAATTTGGTTGCCCTTACTTTGTAAATTCCGGAGATATAAATTTTTTTCGAAAGAAAACACAAAATTTTCCGGGAAAACCTGGGCAGATTTTCCTGGCTAACGAACTTATCCAAGCCATTTGCAAAAGGAATTTTTTCACTAAATTTAATCAAAATCGGCCCATTATTTTTTGAGTTATCGGTGTGATACATATATATATATATATATATAAATATATATATATATATATATATATATATATATATATATATATATATATATATATATATATATATATATATATATAAACATATAAAAATTTAAACTGACCCCGGATATGTTTTCTGGGGGGCCTAATTAGCGCTCATTTGAAGAAATTTTTTCAAAATTCAAAAGTCGGGATCTCCTCATTAGTGAATTTTTTTTAAGAAAATTCACTAAAAGTACTACGTAATTATCTTAGAGTGCCATTAACTTACAGCAGTTTTAATCAACTTAGATCGCTTATGGAAACAGAAATCAAGAGTGCATATAAGCATTACAAAGGGTTTTTCAATAAGGACATAACAATTTTGTATTTAAATAAAACACAGAATAATTGAGGTGTTGTGCTGAAACTTATTATATGTGCAGTACAAATGTTACGTTAAAGTATGGAATTTAATCTCATTCATATGACCACCACGAGCACGTTTGCAATGATCGACTCTTTGGAGCCAATTTTCCATAATTCTTTCACACATATATCAGCCGGAACGTTGGCCATTTCACGTGTGATATTGTTCCTGAGCTCCTCTAACATTGTTGGTTTGTTGACATAAACCAACGACTTAACGTAACCCCATATAGAAAAATCCAATGGCGTTAAATCACATGAGCGAAGTGGCCATTCCACCGGACCATTTCTCGAGATATCACGGTTACCGAACTTTCCCTTCAATAAATCGATTGTTTGACCAGCTGTGAGGCATGTGGCATTATCTTGTTGGAACCAGATATCACTGATGTTAAGTCCATCCAATTCTGTCCAAAAATAGTCTTTCAGCATGGCACGGTAGCGAACTGCATTGACCATAACATGGCACTCATTATCATCGACGAAAAAATATGGGCCAATCATACCTCCAGCATGAAATCCCCACCACACGGTCACCTTTTGTGGATGCAAAGGAGTCTATTCAAGCACTTGTGAGTTTGTTGCTGTGCAATAATGCATATTTTGTTTATTGATAAAGCCATTAAGCCAAAAATGAGCTTCATCGCTGAAGATGATTTTTCGATGAAATTCAGGATTTTCGTCAAATTTTTGCAGAGCTCAATCGGAGAAGTTTCGGCGGTTTAAATGATCAAAAGGCTTTAATTCTTGAGTAAGTTGTATCTTGTAAGGGTGGAGATCAAAATCTTTACTCAAAATTCGCCACAGTGTGGTTTGAGAGACTCCGAATTCCTGGAACGGCGTTGAATCGACTAATTTGGATCATTTTGAACTGAAGCCCTTACAGCTGCTATATTTTTCGTACTTCGACAAGTGCGTCGCCTCACAGGCACAGAATATTCCAATAGTGAAGATTTTGACTCGAATATATCCAATATAGTACGCACAGCCCGTCTGGTGAGACGATTATTACGACCTAAAATTTAAGTAAGCGCTCTTAAAGTTGCGACCACCAACTCAGAATTTCGGTGGTAATTTTTAACAATTTCCAAACGTTGCTCGTTCGTGAACTTCACCATGATAAAAATGTAGACCTTGCCTCACGTTTTCACATTGACAGATCTTAAAAAATGTTTAAGAATGCGTTGGTAATAAAATACAAGGTTGTTATGTCACTATTGGAAAACCCATTATTAAGGTCGATACCTCAATATCAAGTGATTCAAAATATTTCTAAGCTCACTTTCGCAGAAAGCAGAAGACCTCGAGGATTTCTGGTTCTATGATTTATAAAAGTGTTGCGCTAAACAAAAGCACTCTCGATTGTTGATGGCATTTCGCCTGATTTCTGGATCGTGTATTTGCCAAACTTTTTACCTTCTGATGGCGACTGCAATACCAGTGATTATTAAACATTCAATCAAAAGATTCTCATCCGGCATCAACATTTATTACATTTTCCTACGCATTTCGGCCAACTACGTAGCCATCTTCAGGGATACATCCCGAAATACAATAAAAAGGTCTATCAGAAAACGTTGTTTCCTGGTAGGCAATTGTACTGGTTAGAGCACAACGGGATCAAGACGATCAATACAAAAAAGTGAGCGTTAAAATCTGAAGCCAAACAGAAAAACAAGCTAAAAAAAGTCTGGACGCAGCTAGTGCGTTATAGTAGTGAATTTTTATAAAAATGTTTATAATAGCAAATATGTTTTTTTAAGAAATCAGGCATCAAATTCGTTTACCAGTATAGGTTACATAGTAGAAACAATATGCCATGTTTCATCAAAATAACTTTATTGTTCCCCTGGTAGATCTGTTGGGGGCAGTAGGTGGAGGAACTATGGAAGAAAGCACCTCTGAGCAGTGCCCGTGCAGATATCTATAAAAGAGAGAGAGGTCAACAACGCACGTCGGTGGGCAAGGGATGGCAGCCTTTGGGTGAGGGTAGGGCACCGATGAGGCGTATAGCTCTCTTCCGAATGGAGTCCAGGATAGCGAGTGAGGAAGCGGCAGCGGCAGCGCCACCCCAGATGTGGGAGCAGTATTAAGATTTGGCCTTATTTGTGAAGTATATAAGGTATAGAGATTAGCTTGTGAAAGTATTTGCGAGCCCGGAAGAGGAAACTTAATTTCTTAGCAGCCGCCAATTGGTGTGACATGTTGGTGCCAATTGAGATTTCGATCCACTGAAATGCCAACAAGTGGAAAGGACTCATTACTTTGAATAACTTGGATGCTGATTGTGCTGGGTCTAGGGCTGGTGTATCTCTTATGAGATAGGAAGCAAGACTGAGATTTGGTGAAGTTCAATTGTACAGGATTTCTACTTCCTCAGTCTAATATTTTTTTAGATCCACACAAACGGATCCCTCCATGAGTCTGTTATCCTCATCTAATTATTATAAGTATATTTGAGTGGAAGGTGCTGTCGTCCGCGTAACTGTGTGTCTGAGAGGAGGTCATTGATGTGGACAAGAAACAAAGTAGCGGCTAAAGCTGAACCTCCTGCATTAATTGGATACAGAAATGCTCTGGTTGGGGAGGAAATTTGCTGTCCAGGTACAGAGTTTGGTGGTAGGCCATAGGCCGGAAGTTTATTAAGCAGCGCGGCGTGCCAGACCTGGTCGAATGTTGTGGATATGTCTAGAGCGACAATCTGGGATTCACCGTGTAGTTCTATAGACTGGTTCCGAGAATGGTTGACAAAGAAAAGGAGGTCGGCAGTTGATTTGCGCTGACGGAATCCATACTGCCTGTCGTGGATTAGACTGTGTTTTTCAAGAAATTTAACATTTCGGTGTTTATATACTTTTCCATCACTTTAGCGATGACTGAAAGGTGATAAATAGGCCTGTAGTTGCTAGGAAGCGCTTTGGATCCTTTCTTGTGGACGGGTTGTACTCGAGCAGTTTTCCATTTACGAGGGAAGATATCATCTTTCGTACCTTTTTAGTTTTGAAAATGATATCCTTCGTTTTATGCGCAATATTGGGGAGTGTTGGTGGTTGGACATTAAGTGGTGGGTTGAGAGTAGAATTGTCGGGCAACAACGAGGCAAAAAGTTCAGGCTTGTCCAGGGCGGTAGAAACAATATCATCCCCTGAAACGAGAGGTGGGAATGTGCTTTTGCAGAAATTATTCCCAACAGATTTAGCAAGAGTCCAAATGGGTTTGCTGCCGTTGGAGCTAGAAAGTACTTTGTTTTTGATGTGGTTATTAGACAAGTTTTTTGACTCAGAAAAAATGCGGACATAGCGGTTTCTTGCGTCGTTAAATGCTTGACGGTTTTCTTGACTGGGGTTGTGTAGAAGTGTTTTGTGACCTTCGATCTTGTCACAGGGTTTAGAGAACCAGGGTTTTTGAATGGCTGAAGAGGTTTTCTGTGTGCGTGGAATAAATAATTACATGCCAGCTTGGACAATCTCGGTGACGTTTTGTGAGATATCAGAGGGGTCAGTATGAGAGAGGCATACAGACGCCCAAGGAAATGAGGCTAATATGCCTCAACAAACTTTGTGCACACTTGCATAACCACATGATGAACATTAATAAGGTTTTTCTCCTGTATGTTTTGATTTAATATGACTTAACAAATTACTGTACTGTACGGGTACGGAGTATTTTAATGAAACCTTTCCACAAAAGTGCATAGGAAGAGGCGGTTTCTTAAAATGGCTTGCGAGATCATCAGATCTTACACCTCTGGGCTTTTTCTTGTGTGGGGTATCTGAAGAACAGAGTGTACAGAACACACATTTAGATTTGAACGACTGAAAGGAAAGAATAACCAGGAAAATTAGAAACATCACACTGGAGGTTTTAAATAGAGTTAGATAAGAGTTTTACATAAGGATAATTCGCTGTAAGCGGGGAAATGGGGAACACTTTAAACATTAAATGTTGAAGATATGTTCAATTTAAGTACTTAAGAAGGAAATATATATATTTCTGAATAATTGTGAATTTAAGAATGAACGGTTTGAATTTGATTATCAGTCATTAAATTTCCAACCTGTGCGCTCTATGACTTTTGGACCCAAATGTTTGGTACCATCAAACAGAGAAAAATATGCTCTTTGAATTTCGGTCAAAAAATGATAGGGTTGCTATTTGAAAAAATATCAACAAGGTGTGGGGGTAAAATGGTGAGAGGTAAAAATTACAAACTAGGACTACAAGGTGTGAAACAAAAAAAATTGTGGACGTTTCCGAGCGTTTTTGATAAAAACTACTTTTCTTGGAATTATGTATTTTATTCCATCACTGCGGTCGACACTGTATGAATCCGCTGACAAAGTCCGCAAAAGTTGTTTCAAATAGATTTTGAATATTTCAAAATTAAAGTAAAAAGAAAAAACTTACAAAGGCCAGAGCAAGTACTGCTAGACACAATAAACTTTTAGAAAACATTTTAAACGTTGACACTAATAATATCTAAGGTGATCAGATTTCTTTTATACAATTTATAAAATAACTATATTGGGTTTTTATCCATTTAATCAGCCAACGAACTTTAAAAATTTATGGACTGGAAAGAACATCAATCATTAAAAACACATAAAAATTGAACATGTCGTGTTGATAAATCAAATTACCCACCAAATCTGAAATTAAAAAATTAAATAGCGTAATTAGCTTTTATTGTACGCGTATAAAATATATTTAATAAAAAATTAGGGACACAGCCAGTGCGGTTTAGTAGTAAATCCTTATAAGAATTGTATACTATTTATACAGCGCATCAGTAGAAAAGTCTGGACCAAGCAAGTGTGTTATGGTAGTGAATTTTCATGGAAATGATCTGGCACCAAACATTTTTCCAATTAAAGCTTATAACATTTTTTTGCTACATAGAGACTTATCTTTTGGTACTAAGTTTCTTTTTATAACAGAAACCTAGACAGGAAATATGGTTACCGTGGCTTTGGTATTTCGAAGTTAAAAAGTTTTCCGAAAGGAAACTTAAATTTTTTACAGAAAACCTAGTCCGATATTCCTGGCTAACAAACTTATCCAGGCCATTTAGAAAGTACCTGCCAAATTTTGTAAAAATCAGCCAATCATTTCCACTGATGACGCTAACTTGGTTAGTGAAACACTGATCAGGTTTTAGTGAATTTTCTTAAAAAAAAATTCACTAATGAGGAGATCCCGACTTTCGAATTTGGAAAAAATTTCTTCAAATGAGCGCTACTTAGGACCCCTGGAACCCAAATCCGAGGTCGGTTTCAGACTTTATATGTTTATATATATATATATATATATATATATATATATATATATATATATATATATATATATATATATATATTTATGTGTCACACCTATAACTAAAAAAATAATGGACTGATTTTGATAAAACTTGGTGAGTACCTTCCTTTCACAAGTGGCTTGGATAAGTTCGTTAGCCAGGAAAATCCGCCGAGGTTTTCCCGGAAAATTTTGTGTTTTTTTTCGAAAAAAATCGAAAAAATTTTATTTATCCGGAATTAACAAAGTAAGGACAACCAAATTTCACAAGCGGGTTTATATCATTATGGGTAAAATATCTACGAAAATTTAGCTCTGCAGGTTAAAGGACAAAAAAGTTACAGGCATTTAAAGAACAATAAATTTGGGTTTTCCTCAAAACGTCAAAATCGCGATTTTAAACGTCAAAATTGGTGAGTACCTTCCCTTCGCAAGTGGCTTGAATAAGTTCGTTAGCCAGGAAAATCCGCCGAGGTTTTCCTGGAAAATTTTATGTTTTCTTTCGAAAAAAAAATTATATCTCCAAAATTAACAAAGTAACAATTTTATACGAAGGTTTATATCATTATAGGAAAGTTACCTACCAAAATTTAGCTTCGTAGGTTAAAGGACAAAAAAGTTACAGGCATTCAAAGAAAAATACATTTGGCTTTTCCTCAAAACGTCAGAATCGCGATTTTAAACGTCAAAATTGGTAATATTTAGGCAATGAACCTGACACTAATATGAGCTATGGAAGGAAAATGTCTGAAGAATAATGTTTTACAAAGCCTGAAGTCTTAGTTTCAATCGTCATTGTCCTTCATTTTACGTATATATTCCCAGAAAATTCATTTCAAATAGACCCTTTCTCTGATGTTTTGGCTGTCGGTTTAGTTAAGTTGATGCTTTCGCTGTAGGTTTAGTGAAGTTTATGGTTTAACGGTTTATAATTTTTAGCTAATTTTCGTAGAACAAATTCGTTATTGCATTTTAGCATATTTTATCAAAACATGATGCATGTTTGTAAGAAAAAATCTGGACACAGTAAGTGCGTTTTGGTAGCAAATTTTCATTAAATCCTCCAAATTTCAATAACTCATTTGCTATTAACGTAAGTTTTGTTGGTTAGGAAACCAACATTTAACTGTATTTTCGGAAAATTTTTGTATGAACGCAGCAAGGGCGTTTTGGTTGCAAATTTTCATTAAATGTTTCAAATTTCAATAACTCAATTTGCTATTAACCTAAGGTTTATTGGCTAGGAGACCAGTTTTTACATTTAAAGTTTATTTTTCGAAAAGTTTTGTACATTTTCAAATAATTATTTTGATAAAATATAATACACTGTTCCTAGTATATAGGTTATACCGGTAACCAAATTGATGCCTGCTCGCATTAGAGCGATATATTTGTAATTAAAAACATTTTTAAGAAATTCCATAACGCACATGCTGCGTCCAGAGTTTTTTTTAATGCGTTGTGGTAATTTGCGTTTGCCAAGGCACCTCTTAGTAAAAATCACTATATATCTGGATCCTTGTGGGATGTACAGCAGGGTCGCCATCTCGGTGCGAAACCAGGTAGTATGTTGTCGCGACAGCTCCAAATAACACAAAATGTTATAAAACAGAGACTCTGTACAACCAACAGTTTTGTATATGAGCCAGGGCTGATAATTTACCAAATTGTTAGTTGGTTGTACACAGTTTATATTTTATAACATTTTCTGTTAATTGGAGCTGTCGTGACAACATACTACCTGGTGCCGCACCGAGATGTCGATCCTGTCGTACATCTCACAGTGTTGCAAGAGGCTGGTTACCATAGCCGTATTACTTTATATGTGTGTTCTCGCCGTAATTAATATACCGTACTGACGAGCTCTAATTAGAGCGAAACCGGTCTGCGGTTCTAATTATGGTGGCAATATATCTAGCCTTACATACATTTTTCCTCTTTAAGGAAATAATGGGCCAGGGCTGATACTTTACAGAATTGGTAGTTGGTTGTACACAGTCTCTATTTTATAACATTTTGTCTTATGTGGAGCGGTCCTACGACATACTACCTGGTTCCCCATCGAGATGGCGACCCTGTCACACACCTCACAATGATTTAGATAGGACACTGGTTACCATAGCCGTATTATTTTATATCTAAATCAATTGACTTAAGGTAGCCAAATTCTTAACATACAGTGATATATATTGTTTAATTACGTTTTGTACTGATGTACCACATTTTATATGTTTTTGTTTCTTGATAGCTCGAAGGACCTGATTATGTTGTGTTAAATTAAACGCTGATGTAACACTTAACATTTAATAACAAACTGTTAAACTTATACAAAGTTACTAATATTATGGTATGCTTTAGAGTTCATGAGAACTCTACGAAATGATTAGTGATTATGCTATGACAAGCGTGGTGCTTGTCTCGAGTCTGTTGAAGAACTACTAAAATGAATATGCTAAAGGATGTTGATTGTGTCGAGTTTACAGAAGAACTCTACGAAATGACTATGATTATGCTGACAAGCGTGATGCTTGTTCGGAGTCTATATAAGAACTGCTTTTAATAAATATTGAATATTTCTACTCTATCTACCTGATATAGTGTAGCAGACGTACTGCCAATTGTAGGTAAGAAATGACCCTTGTTGGGTTATTCCTAATCATGTTTAAAATTACATTCTACAGATGGTAAATATCACAACAATGAACTCCTCTGAGAAATATGTAAATTTTAGAGGTATAATCCTCCAGACAAGACGCCTTAACATATATATATATATATATATATATATATATATATATATATATATATATATATATATATATATATATATATACCCACACAGCACAGGATATCCATTGGATATACATAATATCCATTTTACGGCCATGACCATGATGGATATCATATGGATATACACTGGATATTGTTAGAGCAGAAAAATATTAATAAAACTTAAATAATGTGAACATATGAGCATTTCTTATTAATTAAAATATAATCATGAATGCGTTCGAATTTCTGGATGTATATACTTTATTCAAGTATGTATATATCCATCAGACATCCAATGGATATCCATTGGATATCCCATGGATATACAGAAGACATCTATTAGATGTCCACTGGGCATCCAGTTGATGTTCCGTTAATATGTTCATACCAGCAGAAAACAACATTGATAAATTATTGAAACCGTTATTTACGTTTGTAAAAGATAAGGGAAGAAAAATAACCGGTTCTAGCACAAGAATTACCGGAAAGCGTTAAAACTAGCACCAACAATGAATTTCGATCCAAATTCTCATTGCGATTACAACCATAAAATAAAATTATTTTTATTTCAATACAGAGAGTATTATTGTTTATGTCTGCTGTTTCGTGAGAAGAATCTATTATTATATTGTTATTCATTAATGCTCTCCCGAACAATAAACGTGGGATCATTTAATAACTCACCTTGGGGCATTGGATGCTTGAATTGTTGGCTACAATGACGAAAATCCGTTCGTATTTGTTATTTGTTTTGTTTGAAGTAGTTTGGACTAAAGTTTAGGTTATAAAATTTAGAATTGAATCTTGCCATTTTGCATCAACTGCTAAATGAAAAATGAACAACAGCCTATAACTAAAGTTAGAAGATTGAGATATTTCTCCAAATAATGTGTGTGTTGTTTTTATTAATAAGTTTTCCTGTGATTTTCAGTCAGTAAATAATTTACAGGTGAGTACATAACCTTAAACCATTTAGTTAGGAATATATATATATTATACTTATTTACGTAAATACCAATATTATTTATAGCTGTAAAGAGCACGTTGATTGATAACATCACATGGCTAGTGAACGTGAACTAGAAAACAAATATCTTCTTGATTCAAGTAAATATTTTTTACTTCGTATTGAAATCAGCGAAAATTGTCCAGTTATATAACGGAAGTTTATGTGTATGTAAAACTGTTTATTTTACTGGTGGATATTCCTCGTCTTTACTTACAAGCAAGAAGCAGATCACTTCCGGTAGATTATGAAAGTAGATCACTTACAGGTGATTAAAACTATTGGGTATATAGTCAGTTCCGTCGTGATACTCAACATTAACGACTAATACCTATTATTTTGAAATAACCACTAAAGTGTGGTAGTTATCGCTATAATAATTAAAGTAATATTTATACACATTTGTTCATATTATATTATTTATTAGATTGTCTTATGAATTTGATTATAAGCAGTGTGTTTTTTCTTTACAGCAAGAAAGCAGACCTGAGCTAGAGCATAGATCAAGAAAATAAAGTTATTTAAATCGTTTTAGAACACAATAAAATATTTGTTTGCTTATATTAGTGTTTCATTGAGGGGATGGGGTTAGAAAGATAATGTGGTGGTTCGTTATCATCAAATATCCATTTCATGTAAAAGTGATATCCAGTTGATGACCACATGTACATCCATACAATATCTAATAGATGTATAATGGATATACATTTCCTGACCACATGTATATCCATACAACATCCAATATCTATCCACATGGATATCCAGATTGATCGATATTGGTAGGACATCTGTATGTCCATTAGATATCGATTGGTTATCCTTGTATATCCATTGGATGTCCTGGATATCCATCTTGGATATCCATTGGATATCTAATGGATATCCATGTGCTGTGTAGGTATTGCTATGGTATTTAGTGTGGTTTCTTTTATTTAATTTATTTTACACCTTAATAGCACTTTTAATTGTAGAGCATAAGATTCAATTGCGTCTTTAAAAAAAACGCATAATTGAAGATCCTGAAATTATGCTAAAAATTGTTTACTTACTGCTGTGATTTTAAATTTTTCTCTCATCTAATGGGTAGGGTTCTGTGCTTGGGCTAGCATTTTTGTTTAATATATCGTTTTTTATGCATTATAGTATTCCTGAGTGGTTGTAAATTTCAAAAAAGTTATGTATGATTGGGTCTTTTGATTTTACTTTTTATTTAACGGTGAAAAATAGCCTTACCTTTTCATATTATTAATATTTACTTGATTTGAGGTCAAAAATTAAACAGATTTATCAAATTAATAAATTTCTATTAAAAAAGGTTATATCAAATTTATCAAATCAAATTTAGTTAACACAATGAATTATCTAATTATAATATAATGATTCGGCCTTTATATAACATCCCCCTTAGTGAACTAAAATTTACATTGAAAATCCTAAATGGGACAAACATATCATTAAAAGCTATTCACACTATAGAAAAAGAGTCAGCATATTGATTTAGATAAAATTCCTAAAAGGAGTTACTGAATGTTGTCTTGATTGATCCTTCCATTTTATGTGTAATTATTACTTTCCATTTGATGTGTAATTATTACTTTCCATTTGATGTGTAATTATTACTTTCCATTTGATGTATAATTATTACTTTCCATTTGATGTGTAATTATTACTTTCTATTTGTTCTTCTATTTGGATTTAGCAGCTTGTCAGTGCCTATTAATTGATTTCCATTTTTATTTAAAACTATCTTCACAAACCGTGTATCAGGTATTTAATCTTTACATTTTCTTTATACAAATTTTTATAATGGTATTATGAGGCACCCCAAGCAACAGATTAAGGCATGTTAACCAGCACTCGAGTCCAAATAACCTAACCAAGTTGTAATTTAGTAATAATTAACCAAAATGTTGCCTTGATTGTCATAATGACTACAAATTTGGAAATGCGGCTCCGAACTAGCTTATTTTTGACTATTAAAATTACTCCAAAGTCAGTAACTTACAAGTAACTAAATTGGAAAAAAATGGTTCAATTTTACTCATAAAATATACTTGAATATACTTTTGTGTTTCAATTCCATAGTTGGTAATTTTTAGGTCAAAGTGTGCCCTAAATTGGACTGAAAATCGACTACCAAGTCCAGATACCTGAAATACCTACTATAAGGTAATTTATTACCTAATATTAACCTGCAATATGTCTCTGTGGTATAGTAAATTGGAGGTCTTCTTATGAAGTCCTGCTTACATATATATTACCAATTTTATTGCAATACAGCACAGGATATATTTTGGGCACTGAGCTAACCTAAAATGGCTTTATGATCGGCTATAAAGTCATAATTACTGCAGAAATGGTCTTCCAAGTCAAATTGTCTACCTTCAAGTTGAAAATACCCATAAAATCTGACTTGAAATAAAAATTGTCCTCAAAGTTCAAAGTGTACAGCAGTGAAATACATTTGTGAATCTTAAAGGTGTGTCAGTTGATAAACTTCATCAATAAAAGTTTATTCTTGTTGTGAATGTACGTGCACCAGTAACAAATATAGTGTTACAATGCCCCCTTTGAAACCAATAAGTTTACAAACATACTACAAATTAGTATAGAGTAGTAAAGAATGCTTGTATTTAGTTCGCTTCATATTAATAATTATTATTTCGATAATGTTCTCTGTGTAAATCCTAAAAAAGTATGACAACTTTATCGGCTACTACTACTAGGTATATGAAAGTAAAACTGAATTTCAATTATATGCTGGTATCAAATCAGCACGTTTCCCTCTTCAATATAATACATCCCTTTTCATGCCAAATGGAGTGAAGCATTGACAACACAGTCAGCTGTCATGTTTATGTTTATTTACTTATTTTATTTTGTTTCTATTTTCTATTAATGTCTATATATTATGGAATCAAAGACCAAAAGCGCTGTAAAATCATTCCTATATGTCTCTCGGCTGTGCACTGATATAAGTAATATATATTTTTATAGACGAAAATGTTTCATTTCTAATAAATTCAAACAAAATTCGTTTACCATATAGTTGAAATTCCCATAATAAGACAAAATGCCTTCAAAGTTTGGTTAGTTTGCCCTGTCATTAGGGATTGTGACTTATAGGTAAAAAATAGGGCAAAATTAACTTTCAGGTCAATAATGTTAGAAGGGCAGCCATATTAATTTAATTTTGCGGTATCCATCTTGATTGTATTGGAAAAAGAAAAATATTTTTTTGTTGAATAAAGTGTAATCAAATTTTAGTTCGAAAAAAACATTAAATAATGCTTGTATACCATGACGACAGCATAGTTTTGTGTTGTTTATATCACCAATCCTCCAAAATCAGAAGTTCAAGAATTTTGAATATTTTTTTTATTTTCACTAATATTATCTTTTACACGGGCGCTCGAATTTTATCGCAGTATCATCATCATGTTAACAGAAAAAACATAACCGCAGTGGTTTTTTTCTTTATACGTGCGAATCACCTTTATCATTGTTCCAAATATTTAAAGTAAGTTCTTTGTTCTTTGATCATTCAAGATGTCATTTTTTAACAAAGATGGACAATATCTCCACTACTCTACTGTTTGTTTATACATACATAACCACAGATCCTACAGAACCGAATAATGTCACATGCGTAGTTCGTTGTTAAGAACGTTACGGCACTCGGCGCCTAGATGTCAGATTCAAGTAAAGCGTAGCACATATTTACCAATATATTACGTCCATTGGCCCAATGTTGAATGAAAATGCCCTAAATATAACTAAAACGCCTTGGTCGAAACGCCTTGCTGGACCTATTATCGACTTCCATATTACTTTGACTTTATTCCCCACATTACACTTAAATTTTACTTGAAAGTGACCTGTGGTGATTTGGTCGCCGATTGGTAGGGCGATTTTACGTCAATTTGACTTTAAATGTTGTTTGGGACTTGCCTTGTATGTTTTATTTATCAACCTCCATATTTTTCAGTCGTCGCAGCATTACTAATTTTTAGTTTCATTTCTGGCAGCTCAGTTACTAATTGTCTAGTTTCTCTTCTGGCAGTTCAATTACCGATTGTCGCATCGACCTGCCGTCGACTCCTTAAATAAACTATCCCTGTGTTACAAAAACCTTTTCGCGCTGTGTCTCGGTAACAAAGTTCATAGGTCTTTCGTTATATCATTGTTCAACTTTTTGTCCGTTGCACTACTCTTTTGAAACACGCACACACAAAAAAAACTAACCTTATCAACTAACACTGCGTCTTTGCTTAAATTGGCATTTACAAAAAACTTATTTTTCCTTAATATTATAAATGTATAATATGGTACATATGCCTACTACCTAAGAATAAAATAAAATCGTGATATTCTAGTAAAATTCTATAAATAAAAACAAGGCTATTTTTCTATTGTATTTTAACGACTACATGTAAGAAAAGAAAATCATTGTTTTGTATTCAGCTACCTAATGCTATTTCTTATTTCACCTAAAATATTTTACACTCACAATTATACAGGGCATTTAAATTTTAGGATGTATTCATTTTATGTACATTGGCCCGTTTTACTCCACAATAATGTTTCTATTTCCTCACATATTTGCTATCTATAGCAATATATATATATATATATATATATATATATATATATATATATATATATATATATATATATATATATATATATATATATATATATATATATATATATATAAGACATGCTTGGTTCTCGGGTTAAACCGCGTCCAGAATTTATGAAAACTCGACGTTTCGGCTCCTGTTTTGGAGCCATTTTCAAGAGGTAAAGGAAATATGTAAGGACACTCTAAGGCCTCAATCTGCCTACTCCTTAGAGTGGTGGACAAAGGTGGGTAAAGGAAATATATAAGGACACTCTAAGGCCTCAATCTGCCTACTCCTTAGAGTGATGGACAAAGGTGGGTAAAGGAAATATGTGAGGACACTCTAAGGCCTCAATCTGCCTACTCCTTAGAGCGGTGGATAAAGGTAGGTTGCGTTGTTGTAGCTCGCTGCCTACTCCCCAAATCTCGCCGGAGATCGTCTGTGAGGTCTCAGTGTGTTCAACCCTAGGCCTCAGAGGGATCTGGCAGTTCGTTACAAGTCTTGTCTTATATATGTCGTTCCGTCTACCTGTTGCGTCATCGGTGAAAGTAGTGGGGTCAGCGTCAGTTAAGTGGGGGGTCACGGTATCTAGAGGAAGATTAAGAGGGTCACCGGCATTTGTTACGGCAGGTAATGATGCAATAAAATTGTCTGTGGAATTTATTTCCTTTTTGTGTGTTTGTAAAGAAGATATAATAGGTTTCCAAGTAGTCGGAAGGCGAAGACCATCATCTCTCTTATTTAAACAATCGGGACGTTTTTCAATCTCGATTGCTTCGCGGATAATTCTCGTTTTGAAATTGTAAACCGGTGCTATTGTTCTGGCATTATCGAAGTCTATTTTGTGCCCTGTATGAATATGATGCATGGCCAGCGCCGATGAGGGGTCGGATTTTCTAACTGCGAGGGTGTGTTCGTATATTCTATTGTGGATGCGTCTGTTTGTTTGTCCTACGTAAGTTTGGGAACAGTCGGAACAAGGAATTTCGTAAACTCCGTGGGATTCGTTTGGAATCGTATCCTTGGGAGTTTTTATCACATTTGACAGTTTTTGGTCTGTTGTGAATACGGTTTTGATATTATGGGTTCTGAAAATTCGGCTGATTTTGTCGGTGACACCTTTAATGTATGGTAAAAACGCTGTGTGTTGTTGTGTGGACGCTGTTTGTTCTTGTTGTGGTGTAGTGGTTTGTTGTTGTGCGTTTCTAATGTTTCGTAGTATGTGATTGTTGTCGTATCCGTTTTCTAGCAATGTCTGTCTTAAAAAGGTCAATTCTGTCTGTTTGTTGTTGTTGTCTGTTAGTCTATGGGATCGTGTTACTAATGTTCGAACCACGGAATTTAGTTGCGATTGGTGATGGTGAGATTGGGCGTTAAGATACCGATTAGTGTGGGTTGGTTTTCGGTAGACAGTGTAAGAAAATCCTCTGACTGGGTTTTTAGTGATGCGTACATCTAAGAAAGGCAAAGAAAAATTAGTTTCCATTTCCATGGTGAACTGGATTTGGGGGTTGGTGTTATTTAGGTAAGAAAGGAATTCGTCTAGAGATTCTCTGCCGTGTGGCCAGACAGCGAAAATGTCGTCAACGTATCTTAACTAACACGTTGGTTTAAGTTGGGATGAATTGAGGGCTTGTGTCTCGAAGTTTCCCATGAAAATGTTGGCCAATGCAGGAGAGAGGGGTGAACCCATTGGAGCACCTCGAACTTGTTTGTAAAATTTGTTTTGAAAAAGGAAATAAGTGTTAGATGTGCAGTGTTCTACAAGAGCTAAGGTATCGTGGGAAATTTTGTGTTTATTTTTGAGAATGTCAAGGGTTTCAGATAGAGGTATATTGGTGAATAAGGAAACTATATCAAAGCTAACTAGGATGTCGTTTTGAGAAATGGTGTTGTTTTGAAGAAGGTCGATGAAATGGGTGGAGTTTTTGACATAGGATGTAGCGTTTTCTACTAATGGTTGGAGAGTTTTGGCTAGATGTTTTGCAAGATTTTATGTGGGTGAACGGTGGGCACTTACGATAGGGCGAAGCGGAATATCAGGCTTATGGATTTTCGGGAGACCATATTTTCTAGGGATGCGAGATGATTTTCCGCGGGGATTAGTTCTTTTTTGAGGTCAGGATTGAGTTGGGAGTTGTTGATGATAGTTTTTGTTTTCTTTTCCAGATAAGTTGTAGGGTCGTTAGGGATTTGTTTGTAGTCTGTGTTGTTTAGTATATTGTCCATCTTTTGTATATAGTCTGTTTTGTCAAGTATGACTGTAGCGTTGCCTTTGTCTGCTGGTAGTATTATAATTTCTGTGTTTCGGTTTAGGTCTCTGATTGACTGTCGTTCGTGAGGAGAAAGGTTGGAAGGTGGAGGTTTGGCAGAACGTAATATCCTTCACTGATGACGCAACAGGTAGACGGAACGAGGCCTAGGGTTGAACACACTGAGACCTCACAGACCATCTCCGGCGAGATTTGGGGAGTAGGCAGATCGAGGCCCCGTAATCGAGCTACAACAACCCAACATACCTTTATCCACCGCTCTAAGGAGTAGGCAGATTGAGGCCTTAGAGTGTCCTTACATATTTCCTTTACCTACCTTTGTCCACCACTCTAAGGAGTAGGCAGATTGAGGCCTTAGAGTGTCCTTACATATTTCCTTTACCCACCTTTGTCTATCACTTTAAGCAGTAGGCAGATTGAGGCCTTAGAGTGTCCTTACATATTTCCTTTACCCACCTTTGTCCACCACTCTAAGGAGTAGGCAGATTGAGGCCTTAGAGTGTCCTTACATATTTCCTTTACCCGCCTTTGTCCATCACTCTAAGGAGTAGGCAGATTGAGGCCTTAGAGTGTCCTTACATATTTCCTTTACCTCTTGAAAATGGCTCTAAAACAGGAGCCGAAACGTCGAGTTTCCATAAATTCTGGACGCGGTTTAACCCGAGAACCAAGCATGTCTCACATTAAAGACCGTGGAAATCTTTCTGAATATATATATATATATATATATATATATATATATATATATATATATATATATATATATATATATATATATATATATATATATATATATATATATATATATATATATATATATATATATATATATATATATATATATATATATAATTAGAACCGTAGACCGGTTTCTCTCTAATTAAAGCTCGTCAGTACGGCATACTAATTGTAGCGAAAATAAGGCTATTAAGTAATACGTCTATGGCAGCCAGCTTTCTAGTAAGTGGAGCAACGTACCGCCACCTAGTTGCGGAACCAAGTAGTATGTTGTGTATTGTTGTGAGAATGCATCTAGCCTTACATATTTGTCCCTATATTAGGGCAGAAATAGGCCAGGACTGACAATTTACTAAATTGTTAGTTGGTTGTATACAGTCTCTGTTTTTTAATATTTTGTGTTATTTGGAGCTGGCGTGACAACATACTACTTGGTTTCGCAACTAGGTGGCGGCACGTTTCTTCGTGTCTCACCACTCACTTAGTGTTGGAAGGCTGGCTACCATAGCCGTGTTACTTTATAGGTGTATTGTCCCTACAATTTGTATGCCGTACTGAGGAGCTCTAATGAGAGTGAGACCGGTCTACGGTTCTAATTGTTGTGAGAATGCATCTAGCCTTACAAATGAAGGTGATGTTTGAAGTGTTGTAAGGTGAGAAATAGAAGAGCGAAAATAATTTACATTTGGTACGTCAAAATTTGAAGTTTACTGAATTTGGTGTAAGACTGTAAAAAAATTTAGGATTTAACCTTCTAAATTGTGTTATAATACAGCACAAGTCTAAGGCTTATTGTATTAACATAACGTTTATTTTTTGCCAATAAATAACAATAATATATGTGTGTGTGTGTGCATCCAACCGATAACTCAAAAAATACTTCAATCCAAACCAAATTTGGAACTTCCCCTTATTTTGTTAATAGCTTGGATGAGTTCGTTAAACAGTTTTGACAATCAAAGACTTTTAGAAAAAATATATAAAACTAAAACTTTACAAGCACGTACACATTGTACAAGTGGTCCTACCTACCAAATTTGAACTCAATTGGTTCACTAGATCTTGAGTTATAACTAAATAAAAAATCAATAGTCTACGATATAACCTGAAACTACCTCCAAATGGATGTATATAATGTTAGACAAGGTCAGATAGATAAATCAGGGTTCCGCTTCCATTGCAAACAAAATCTCCAAATTAAGTTTTAAACGGACAGGCTACGAAAATATGTCACAATGAACAAGCGGCGGGGTTGCCTTTACGACAATGCAATTTTTAATGAAAGTGACTTAATTTGTTTAAAATAAATCTAGAACTACGTTTTATCGTGTATAAATATTAAGCTTCTTATTTTCACGGTATTTAAAAGCCATCTTCATCTTTCTAGTTTAATCTGACAACACCACTATTTGCCATTTGTTAACTGACAGAAGTCATGAGAGAAACGTGTATGTTCTGCGCATAACCTCTAAATCAACTCCGCTAATAGCTTAGAATATAAGAATATAAAACAACTACCTATATTCTACGGTTGATACAAATAGCAGGTAAATAATAACCCAACTTTTAACTTTAACATAACATTAACAAATACCTTTGGCCTTCCACTCTGACTGTAGTATATTCCGATTTTAACATCTAGTCAAACAAATAAGAAGGTGGTTATGTACATCAGATTCAGGTTCTTAATCAATGCATGTAGGTACTGTATTACTAAAATGAAACAAAATTATTTCAAGAAAAATATACTTACCGCAAACTAATATAAGTATAATACCTAGGAACGTATGGTTTTCTTTACTCTTAGCTTTTACTCTTTATGGAACATTTGAAGTAAAGGAAACTACATAATATCATAAAGCAGTTTAAATTACATATATAGGGTGGCGCATGGAAAACGAAACAGACCAATGTCCGTCCAGAGAATTTTTTTTTAAGAAACGCTGAAACACGTCAATTTTAATATTGAGGGGAACATGTTTTGACATAAAACTCAACTTTGTCACATTAACCCCTTAACGGTGGTGATAACAACCCTTATATTTTAAATAGGAAACATGGGTCGAGTGTTACACCATTTGAAAGCTCATTCTTTTCTGAATTCAGCACACTATTTTTTTTTTGAAGTTTTATTAACTCGTTTAAAAATTATACACAGTTGAAGATTCAAAAGCGCATTTCACTCATTCCGATAATAAATGTGCTGATTGTCAAAGTTTTGTTGGTTTGTAAACAAAAAAATTACTATCAGGACATTTCTTATCGGAATGAGAGAAATGCGGTTTATTATTTCAGTTTATCGGTCGGTTTGATACTTGATAGTACTACCGAAAATTAATTTCACAATGGTGTATTTTGTAGAAAAAAGAGTTGAACTAATTAATCTTTTTGCAAATTTGTTTAATGAACGACATCCAAACAGACATGTTAACAGAAATACACTTTGGAGTTATTTGCAAAGTTTCGACAAAATGGTTCAGTAGCCAACAAAAAAAAACGGGATCCTTAACGTGAATTTCCTGTTAGAAATGAGACTACTGAGATTGAAGTTTTAGGACAAATTTCTGCAGACCCAACTTTGAGCACCAGAAAATTGGCCACTGTTTCAAACATCAAAAGAAGAACTATTGAGCGAATATTAAAGCATCATAAATTTCACCCGTATAAAAATCATCTTGTACAACAACTGAATGAAGATGATTTTGATCGGCGGCTGGAGTTTTGTGAAGTTATGACTGCACGAATAGCTGATAACGGGAACTTGCTGTTCAATATCTGTTTTTCATACGAGTGTACGTTTTTATTAAACTCTACAGTTAATCGTCATAATTGTCGTTATTGGGCAGAGAATAATCCAAGAAATTTTCACGAAGTTCACCCTCAAACTCTACAGAAATTGAATGTCTGGACTGGCATTTTTTGAGACAGTTTAGTCGGACCAATTTTTCTTGATGGCAATTTCAGTGGCGAAACGTATTTGGAGTTACTAGAAGATATCGTTTAACCTCTACTAATTGACATTGTTGAAAATGATGATCGCTATCAAGAAAATCAATTAGTGTTTCAACAAGATGGAGCTCCTCCGCATTTTCCACAAAGTGTTAGGGAGTTTTTGAACAGAGAGTTTCCAGAGCAATGGATTAAGCGTAGAGGTGCTATTGAGTGGTCTCCTAGATCACCGGATTTGACACCTTTAGACTTCTTTCTATGGGGCCATTTGAAGACTAGAACTTACACAACATGATCGGAGTTTCTGGAAGAATTACGACGACGCATTGTTAAAGACTGTCGTCTAATAATCCCACAAATGCTCCAGAATGTGAGAGCTCGTTTTGAACAAAATTTGTACTGTTGGATGGAAGCTGGTGGTCAACAATTTGAACACTTACTTAACTGAATAGACATTTTTTAACGTTTGTTTTTTAGTTTTTTTAACGAAAAATTGACTGGATTAGTGCATTTATTATCACAATGAATGAAATACGTTCTTGCAACTCCAATTGTAAATAATTTTTAAACGAGTTGATAAAACTTTCACAAAAATTAGAGTGCTGAATTCAGAAAAGAAAGAGGTTTCAAATGATGTAACACTCGACCCATGTTCCCTATTTAAAATATAAGGGTTGTTATCACCACCCTTAAGGGGTTGATGTGATAAAGTTGAGTTTTATGTCAAAAGATGTCCCACTCAATATTAAAATTTACGTGTTTCAGCGTTTCTATTTAAAAAAATTTCTCTGGACGCAAATTGGTCTGTTTTGTTTTCAATGCGCCACCCTATATAATCAGATGTACAGTGTAAATTATTAAAATTTTAAATTCACAATTTTAGATTGTTAATATTTATTTCATTTTCAAAAAGTATGGATACAGTAACAGTAAATAAGCGTTGAAAAGAGTTTAGGCGCAGCAAGTGCGTTATGGCAGAGAATTTTTGTAAAAATATTACAAATACTGATAACTCCATTTCCAAATAAACTAGAATCTTCAGTTTTGATACTTAGTAACATCAATATAAAGGCAGCGTGGGTACTAGGTTTGCAAAATAACTACAACTTTCTTTTGAAAAACTGGTTTGTTATTTGGTTTACTGAAACTGGTTCGAATAAGTTGACTAAAATGGATAATCCAAGCGATTAATAAGGAAAAATAACTGCCACGTTTATAATTTGGCAGGTGCATTCCTTTTGGAAATAAAAATTAAATTTTCGATACATTTACAGTTTAGCACACGGGGGACTTTTAGAAAAAAAATTCAGAAACATGCTTAGAACCCTTTCTGAATGCACATACTACAATGAAAATTTCTTTGAAACGGCCACTAAGAAAGTTACAGGACGAGGAGTGAATAGGGGTGCTGAGCAAGGAAGAAGATGGAAAGGAAATGTGAGCGGAAAGTTCGAAAAAACTACCTTAGTTGAGCCTCTATAAACTACCTTTTACCCATTTTGCAGCTATACTTCCTTAAAATCCTGTTTATTTCGCACAGAACCCTTATTCACCGCAGGTCCCGCGATTTTCTTGGGGGTTGTTCCGCAGAAACTTCCTTGTTTATGTTGTTCTAGTTTATGCATTGAGGGTGGTTGTAGGCATGGAGAACGGGGAGGAGAACCCCCGTGACGAAGTCATGAACCAATATTTTTAAATTAGGTTTAAATTGTTACCCCATGTCATTTGTTTAAAATATTTTTCAAAAAATGAATTTGAGGTTGCCTTGATGTCAGTCTCACATAGAGAGCTACAATATTTTCTCATTTAAAAAAGTATAGATACAGGAAGAGTAAATAAGCTATGAAGAGGGTCTGGGTGCAGCACGTACGTTGTGGTAGAGAGTTTTCGTAAAAAGATTTCAAATCCGATAACTCAATTTTCCATTAAGCTATAATCTGCAAGCTTGAGCCATAGTAAAACCTATGTAAAATACCTTTTTGGTTGTTTTGTTTGCAAAACTAGTTCGATTCGATTGACTAAAACAAAACCATCAAAGCAATTAATAAGGAAAAATACCTGCCATATCGATAATTTGGCAGGTACATTCCGATTGTAATTTTTTTTTTTCTGGAAAACTTTTGTAACTAATGAAAATTGTAAGACAATTTTTCTTTAAAGCGACTTGCAGTATTTACCAAATGTACCAAATTTTCATTTCCTTGCTCCATAGAAAATAGAAATGTCTTCAAGTAATCGCTTGGGAATCACTGGGACCTCTAAAATCAATCTCCAAGATCCATTTAAATTTAAAGAATTAGTTTTAATAATATCAGTCAAACTGTAAAATTAACATCAACCGAGGTTCTGACATTGTATTTGAGCAAGTTGAATGTCTGCACGTTCCGCCCTTCGGAGGGGGCGTAAAGCCGTCGGTCCCGTGTCCCTGCGATGTTGGGCACGTTAAAGATCCCTACCATCCTTACAGAAAGACAGGGGTTCGACAAAATTTCCAGGATAGTGAGGTGAAACTGCTCCCTGGCGTCGGTGATTGGCCATAGTCGCGGAAATAGGCCGACGTTAAAGAATACACTTGCTGCGTACCGAACTTTTTTGAAAAGCCAGGTCTATGCTGACCAAGCTGATACCAGATTGTTTTAGATTAAAAAAAAGAAGTTCTGCGCATTCAAAAACAAATTTGGGTGCCAGTGATGACAAAAAAAAAAACACAAAGAAAAAACAAAATGTTTTGTGTGGATACCAAAATCACTTATATACAGTGTGTTCCAAACTAGATGGGAATGTATTGCTATCTCCGTTATTATTAGAGATAGGAGGACGGTTAAATTATCAGTGGTTTGTAGAATTTCATGGTCGTTCCAAATATGACTTGTATTTTGCCCTGCCTCTTTTCGTTTTCGAGTTATTTTGAAAAAAATAACATTTGTCGATTTCTTTTTTCTTCAATATCTAAGTAGGCGTTGATCTGACATGTGTAAGACTTGCACATTATCAGGACACTTTTTATAGAGTAATCTGTTTGTGCTATTCTGAACTTTGGATTGTCATTTATTTTGTTTTTATTATGGCAGTCACATTAGATTTTTTGCTCGTGTGATAGCCTGAGAAAAGAGCTTTCTAGTGGTGTACAACATGCTCGGGAAATCTTCTAATTGCACTGACAATTTTGAGGAGAGTAGGCTATGAAATCCAATACCAGAAAACAAATGACAAAAAAAGTGTTTAAAAAGCAGTAGGGCATGGAGTATAACAATAGACTTCCACATTTAACATAATTTTCCATAATGTTTTACGATAAAAAAATAGGAACTTTGAGCACACCAATGAATCGGCCCATTATTACAAATGATATTTTACATTACAACATTATACTAAAAAATTGTTATAATTTAATTAAATAGGTAAACCTAGTAAATAACTAAATTTACTATCAGAACTAAATAAAAAGCAAATTAATGATTTACGAAGACGCCTTTGAAAATTGTTTGTTTGTTAAACGTAAGTCAACTGAAAAACAACAGAAGAAAGGTTTCTATGGATATAACACTATCGCGACAATTAAGAATACTGTCATTCTTAATTATCTGAACAATTTGAGGTGTATTTAACACGTTGCTTAAAATTTTGTACTAAATAGTTTGTTTCCTACTTATTTTTGATATTAGTCAACGATATGTTCAATAATGAAGAATATTTTGACATGTATGTTATATTCGTTCTAACCGAAATACTGAGGCAGCTGCAAATTCATATCAAAACAACTACGCATAAAGACGACAACCAAATACCAAAATATTTCGCAGGATAGTGACCAATCTATTGAACGACGGTAGCTTCCACGGATAGAAACTACCAATGCCTAGAAATGAAGAAATAAATAATGCCGTCTTTCATGTTTTAAACGAAAACCCTCCTCAATTTGTTCGGTTTTATGGTGAACAAATTGACGTTCCAAAAAGTACGATACACCGTGTATTAAAACAAAGTCATTACCATCCATACAAACCTACAATCGTACAAGGCTTAAATGTTGACAATTACCCTAAGCGATTTTCTGCAGACGATTCTGCAGATAGTATCAAGGACAATGTCAGCAAGATGAAAATTTTCATTTGAAAATAATATGGACTGATGAATCCAGATTTACAAATTGTGATATGTATAATCCCCATAATAGGCATTATTGGGTAAATGAAAATCCCCATCTAAAGGAAGAAAGACGATCGCAAGACAGATTTGGTATTAATTTTTGGTGCGGCTTATTAGGTAAAAAACGGTCATTTTTATTTGTAGATTAGACAGTTAATTTTAAGAAATTTCAGGTAACTTCAGTGTTGGTCCGTTCTGTTTTGAAAATAATTTAACTGGGGAAAGGTATCTTCATCTATTGAGAAATGATATCTTTCCAAAAATTAGAAGAGTTTATGATAATTTAGATAAGATTTGGTACCAACAAGACGGTTGTCCAGTTTACAATGCTAGGATCGTCAAAGAATTTTTGTACCAAAATTTTAACAATAGTGTAATTTGTAACAATAGGTCGGTTCATTGGTGTACTCGAAATCCTGATATAACACCCATGTATTTTTATTTTTGGGAATGATATAAATTCGCTCCACCACAAAATATCAATGAATTACGAAACAGAATCACATAAGCTATAAATCATATTAACCAAAACACCCTCACCAGAGTTTGCAGGCATGTTTAAAAAAGGTGTATAAAGTGCATTGAACAAAACGGTGGCCATACTGAACAATTTTCTATTTAGTGTATTTTTGAGTTTCTATTTTATTATTTGTTAAGTTTTTATATGTTATTGCCGGCTTTCGTTATTAAACTGTTCCACATAATATTACCTAGCATTATTACCTAATTAAGTATTGTAAATTAAATCACTTTTTTTTATCGTGAATCATTACGGAAAATTATGTTAAAAGTAGAAGTCTATTGTTAGACTCCATGACCTACTGTTTTTTTATCACTTTTCTTGTAATTTGTTTTCTGGTATTGGATATCATAGCATACTATCCTCAAAACGGTTTGTCTCAAAATTGTCAGTGCAATTACAAGATTTCTCAAACATGTTGTAGATCACTGGAAAGCTGTTTTCACAGGCTATCATGTGAGCAAAAAATCCAATATGGCTGCCATAATAATAACAAACGTTGATACCTGTAGCTCAAAAACAAATTACACTGTAAAAACTGTCCTGATAATGTGCAAGTCTTAGACATGTCAGATCAACGCCTACTTATATATTGAAGAAAAAAGAAATCGACAAATTTTTGTTTTTTCAAAATAACTCAAAAATGAAAAGAGACAGGGCAAAATAAATGTCATGTTTAGAACGAACATGAAATTCTACAAAACATTGCTAATTTAGCCGTCTCCCTATCTCTAATAATAACGGAGATAGCAATACATTCCCATCCAGCTTGGGATGCACTGTATATATATATATATATATATATATATATATATATATATATATATATATATATATATATATATATATATATATATATATATATATATATATATATATATATATATATATATATATATATATATATATATATATATATATATATATATATATATATATATATATATATATATATATATATATATATATATATATATATATATATATATATATATATATATATATATATATATATATATATATATATATATATATATATACAGTGTGGAACAGCCAAATGGAATAAATTCGATAACGGATAAATGAGGACGTGTTGGGAAAAACGCTTGGACACGTCGATTTGTATTTTTAACTGCGCATCTTTTTCAAGAAAAAAAATTATATAGGGTGCGTCATGTGACAGTGGTCAATACCAACTTTCTTATTTTAAATACAAGCCCCTGTATATTATTAATTTTTTGGATTCTTCAGAAAATTCTAGACATAATTCATGTGCAATGTCCTATACCTATCTTCAACTGTTTCGGAAATATTAAGTGTTTTCAGATTTATTACAAAAATTAACATTAAAAATAGAAAATTATTTTATTTCACAAATTCTAATAAGAAATACTGATTATTTCTTAATAATTTAAAAAAACAAAAAAAAATTAATGTCAATGTAGTAAATGTTCAAAATGCTCGCCACGAACATCTTGGCAACATGCTAATCTGGTATAGAAATGTCTTCTAACATTACTCAACATCTCAGGCGTGACTGATCTAATCGCAAGCGTGATTCGTCTTTTTAAGTCATCTAAGTTGAGGGGCTTAGTTTTGTATACAATACTTTTGACATATCCCCACAAAAAGTAGTCTAATAGCGACAGATCAGGAGATCGTGCTGGCCATTCTATCGATCCGCGCCTCCCTATCCACCGATTTGGAAAAATTTGGTTCAGGTACTGCCGGAGATTGATTTGGTAATGGGGCGGTGCTCCATCTTGCTGAAACCATATTTTATTGGCACGAACTTGTGGGTTTGCTGGATCTGGATATAAGTTTGTCAAAGTTGGCACGACATTATTTTGGAGCAGTTCTAAATATTTATCCCCATTCAAGTTGCCATCAATGAAAAAGGGACCTACGATATGATTTCCAACAATTCCTGCCCAAACATTAACTTTTTCAGGATATTGCGTATGTTCCTCTCTCATCCAATGAGGATTCTCATTAGACCAATAGCGGCAATTTTGACGATTAACATGACCGTGAAGTGTAAATGTGCTCTCATCAGAAAACAAAACATCTTCTAATTGGATCACATTGTTATCTAACATTGCCATCATTTGTTCACAAAAATACGTTCTCCTATCGAAATCGTCCTCCATGAGCTCCTGAGTTGGTATCATTTTATAGGGATGCATTTTACTTTCCTTTAATGTTCGAAAAATTGCTGTGTGGCTAACGTTGAATAGTTGGGCTGCTTGTCGACCAGAAATATGTGGGTTTTCTTGAAACTCAAGCGTAATATCCAATTTCGTATCATCACTTACTGCATTCGCAGCTACTTTTTTTATCTGTCTCACATGACCAAGCTCGCGAAACTGCTTTTCTATTTTGCTAATTGTTCCTTGAGATACAGGCGGCAAATTTGGAAATTTTTCGTGAAATAAGCGAGACACTTCCATCTGTGTCCGTGTGTTATCTCCATAACCAATCATTTGTAGAATGGTTATTTTGTGCATTTCTGTTAAATGAACCATTTTTCTGATATTATTACGTACAGTTAACGAAATTCAAACGACAATAGCACTGACACTAATCACTACTGTCATGCAGGCAGACAACAAGTTGCTAAGGCTACGAGTTTTATACGAACAGAAAGAAAACTGTTTTTGTTTTTGTTTCATTTCATATCAGTAAAAAGAAATGCAGGAATGGTTTTTGTTTACTTTCTCATTATCAAGAGCTGAATGGGAAATAATTATTGAATGCAATGTAGCGAATTTGTGAAATAAAATAATTTTCTATTTTTAATGTTAATTTTTGTAATAAATCTGAAAATACTTAATATTTCCGAAACAGTTGAAGATAGGTATAGAACATTGTACATGAATTATGTCTAGAATTTTCTGAAGAATCCAAAAAATTAATAATATACAAAGGCTTGTATTTAAAATAAGAAAGTTGGTATTGGCCACTGTCACATGACGCACCCTATATAATTTTTTTTTTCTTGAAAAAGATGCGCAGTTAAAAATACAAATCGACGTGTCCAAGCGTTTTTCCCAACACGTCCTCATTTATCCGTTATCGAATTTATTCCATTTGGCTGTTCCACACTGTATATATATATAACATTTAATATTATCTTTAATACATACATGAGACCCATCATATTTGTACCCAATACACCAGCAAATAGATTAGCTCTCTCTTTTGACAGTTTTTTGAAGTCGAATTTGAAGCGACGGGAGGAAAGGAGCTGATGGTGAAATTTCTATCTATAATTTTTGCCATACACCAAAAACGTTGCGTAATGTTTGGAGATGAGTTCGTCTTTGATTAATTGAAACAGGTCACGACAACTCACTGGCTGCATTCGATGTTTTATCTCTAGTCAACTGGTTTAACATTGAAAATTAATTTCCATCTACTTTGGCATTTAATACCTGATAAGAGATCTAGTCGTATTGCTAATTTAAGTTCAGAGTTAAAATTGCGAAAACATATCCGATTCGATCTTGTTTGCTAAATACTAATTTCATAAATTAATTGGTTCCTTGTAATCAAATAGCAATTAACCCTACTGTAATTTTTCCTAATCCATAGAACATTAGTTCGTATATATATAAGACCCTAAAGTACACAAATATTCAGTAGTACCTTTCAAAATGTGTAGCAAAACTTTATTAAGCTTAGCGCTAGTCGCTTTCGTTCTTGCTGTAAGTATTTTTATTTGTTTGACGTCTTTTAATAAAAATTCAAAACTCATTATGTGAAATATGGTGGTTAAACACGTTTTTACGAAAACAGTCATAACATGTTCTGTGAAAAAATATTTTAGTTAAGAACACTGTGAAAATTGAAAAAATACTTTAAAAATCTGGAGGCACCATGTGCGTTATGACAGTAAATTTTTATAAAAATGTTTTTAATGGTGAATATGCCTTTTTTTAACGAAAGCAAGCATCAAATTTGGTTACCAGTATAACCCATATATTAGGAACTGCGTATCATATTCCATCAAAATAAATTTATTGGTTGAAAAAGTAGAAAAGTTTTCCAAAAATATACTTAAAATGGTCCCGAAAAAGCTGGTCTAATTTTCCTGGCCAACAGATCTTTTCAAGATGTTTAACTACCTACCAAGATATAATTATTAACAAAAAGCTTTTCTAGAAACATGCACAAACATTTCACAAAAATCTTACAGAAAATGATTTTTGCAGAAAAACAAAAAAATTCTACGAAAACTAACTAAATATTTTTCACCATTTTTTAGTGAATTTTCTTAGAAAAAATTCACTAATGAGGAGATCTCGACTTTTGAATTTTGAAAAAATTTCTTCAAATGAGCACGATCTAGGACCCCTAGAACCCATATCCGGGGTCAGTTTCAATTTTTATATGTTTATATATATATATATATATATATATATATATATATATATATATATATATATATATATATATATATATATATATATATATGTTTTATTTTATTATATATATATATATTATTTTTTGAGTTATCGGTGTGATACATATATATATATATATATATATATATATATATATATATATATATATATATATATATATATATATATATATATATATATATATATATATATATATATATATATATATATATATATATATATATATATATATATATATATATATATATATATATATATATGTATCACACCGATAACTCAAAAAATAATGGGCCGATTTTGATAAAATTTGGCATGTACCTTTCTTTTGTAAATGGCTTGGATAAGTTCGTTAGCCAGGAAAATCGGACGAGGTTTTCCGGGAAAATTTTGAGTTTTCATTCGAAAAAAATTCTTATCTCAAAAAGTAATAAGCCGATTTTAATAAAATTTGGTATGTACCTTTCTTTTGTAAATCGCTTTGACAAGTTTGTTAGTCAAGAAAATCGGACGAGGTTTTCCGGGAAAATTTTGAGTTTTCATTCGAAAAAATTTTTTATCTCAAAGAATAATAGGCCGATTTTGATAAAATTTGGCATGTACCTTTCTTTTGTAAATGACTTTGACAAGTTCGTTAATCAACAAAATCGGACGAGGTTTTCCGGGAAAATTTTGAGTTTTAATTTGAAAAAAATTTTTATCTTAAAAAATAAGAAATCTATGATAACCAAATTTGGTAGGTAGGTTTACGATATAAAAAGTAAACTATACACCAAAATTTAGATTTCTATGTTACAAGAAAAAAAAGTTATAATAAAATGTTTTGTGCCAGATCATTTCTATGAAAATTCACTACCATAACGCACTTGCTGCGTCCAGGCTTTTTTTTAGAATACATAAAATTCAAATTATATACCTACAAAGTCTGTAATTAAAATAGAAAAAGAAGATGAAAAAAAATTCTATTTACTTTTTACGGACATTTAGACCAGTGGGAAAATTTGCGAATTTTCATAAGAATTGTACACTATTATTATACGGCATATTAGTAAAGTTAATACTTTAAACTTACACAGACTTTGAAGATCGATTTTAGAAGTCCTAGTACGAGCACATTTGAAGAATTCTTTCGAAAGTGCTACCATCGCTTTCATTCTATTATCAAAAAATCTTGCATTCTAACTCCTTTTGAGAAAAATCCCCAAAATTCAATTTGATATGAAGCTAAAGAACTTAATGTTGCTATATCTGTAGATAGTGTAAGCCTCGTTAAAAGAAACTTGTATTGCAAATTTCATTACAGTTATACAGAAGATTTCCAGAAGGAAACTTAATTCATATTTAGGAAAGTATCTGCCAAATTATAAACTTATCAGTTATTTTTACTTAATAATCGTCAGTATGATTTCGTTTTAGTCAACTTAATCAAACCGGTTTTTTCAGTATCAACAATAAAAAAACTATAATTTCAGAGTCAAAGGTGATATACTTATTTAGGTGTTTTAAACAAAAATGAGATCTTGTTCAAAACATATAAAATATGTGCATTGTTGTTTCTCCAAATATCAAAATAAAACATTTAAAAAAAATACATTCATCGAGCTGGATTTGATCGCGTAACCTTCTGCTTAGGGGGCAAGCGCGATGGCCCCTGTGCCATCTAGGCACATGTCGACTAACGTTTTATTTGCGTGATACTTTATATGGGCTTCATGGCCGGGATATTATATTGAAAGTATACGTATAAATTCATTACAGAATTAGTAGAATTACCATTTAAACACATCCCACGACTGTTTCGGTCTTATATGACGTCTTATGTTCAAGTTTAAAGATAAAAGAAACTATTTTAGAATCATTTTTATAAACTTTACTTCAATTTGTTTACATTTCTCCTATATTATGCGACAGCATAATATATTTATGCTGCGCTAAAACTGCATTTTGGGCCGTTTATAAAGCTACAAGTATAGTGTATCTTAATAACTGACTGAATCCCCAGTTAAATAATCACTTGGCAAATTTTTAATTTCATGTCGTCTGCCGTTTTCCATAATAATTGCGGTCAAGATTTCGCGATTGTTGGTTCGGGAAGTATGTTTTCTGCCTGGTATATATTTAGTTTGGTTACCGTTGATGTATGGTTTATACATGTTGTATTAATGAATCTACGCGTGGCAGTTAACTACTCTGTCTGCCAGACATTGGACTTTAACCACTAAGTCGTTTCAACGCATGTCTGGGATTTTATTTTTAGTTTGGAAAAAACCCTAAATATTGTGTATCAAATTACTTAAAATTCACAATATAGTTTTCTTTGCATTATTTATAGCCACATGTAAAGTCTCATTCCAGTTACTCAGATACTTACAAAAATATAGCGTTTTCAAAAAGTTTTCTCCGATGAAAAACTTGAGCATAAAGGCTAATTAACGAACTCGTCCTCAGTTTTCACGCCAACAAGATTTTTGACAAGTTTGACTCAGATCAGTTTAGTATTTTTTGAGCTTTCGCTCGGATACATACATACATATATATATATATATATATATATATATATATATATATATATATATATATATATATATATATATATATATATATATATATATATATATATATATATATATATTTTTTTTTTTTTTTTTTTTTTTAATGTCAACAACACACCACGAGGGCTTACAGCCTAAATACTATCGTACCGTGGGTGTTGACAAGGAGGAAAGAGGCAGCTTGTTAATTCTGGACTTGAAGGTTTGGAGGTTCGGAGGAGAAGGAAAAACATGTGCCGGCAAGGAATTCCACAACTTGGAAGTCCTCGGGACAAAAGAGCGGGCATAACAAGATGTTCTATGTCTGGTAACCTGGACGTTAAGAGGGTGCATTCGCTCTGTTCCCCTGGTAGATCTGCTGGGGGCAGCAGGTGGGGGAATTATGGAGGAAAGCTCCTCTGAGCAGTGCCCGTGCAGATATCTATAAAAGAGAGAGAGGTCACCAACGGCACGTCGGTGGGCAAGGGATGGAAGCCTTTGGGTGAGGGTAGGGTCACCGATGAGACGTATAGCTCTCTTTTGAATGGAGTCCAGGATAGCGAGTGTAGAAGCGGCAGCTGCACCCCAGATGTGGGAGCAGTATTCGAGGTTTGGCCTTATTTGTGAAGTGTATAAGGTATAGAGATTAGTTGGTGAAAAAAATTTGCGAGCCCGGAAGAGGAAACCCAATTTCTTAGCAGCCGCTTCTGCAATTGATGTAACATGTTGGTGCCAATTAAGATTTCGATCCACAGTAATGCCAACAAGAGAAAAGGACTCATTACTTTGAATAACTTGGTTGTTCATTGTGATCGGTCTAGGGCTGGTGTATCTCTTGTGAGAAAGAAAGCAAGACTTAGTTTTGGTGGGGTTGAATTGTACAAGATTTCTACTTCCCCAGTCTAATATTTTTTGGAGGTCTACGGAGACAGAACCCTCCATGAGTCTGCGATCCTCATCTAATTGGGCTAAAGAGACAGGCTTAGAATATTGTATGTTTGAGTGGAGGGTGCTGTCGTCCGCGTAACTGTGAACTGGGTTGGATGTGCTAGAGAGGAGGTCATTGATGTGGAGAAGAAACAAAGTAGGGGCTAAAGCTGAACCTTGAGGAACTCCTGCATTAATTGGATACAGTTTAGAGGAATGGCCATCCACAACAACAGATATGCTCCTGTTGGAGAGGAAATTTGCTGTCCAGGTACAAAGTTTTGGTGGTAGGCCATAGGCCGGAAGTTTATTAAGCAGCGCTGCGTGCCAGACCTGGTCGAATGCTTTGGATATGTCTAGAGCAACAATCTGGGATTCACCGTGTTGTTCCATAGACTTGTTCCAAGAATGGGTGACAAAAGAAAGGAGGTCGGCAGTCGATCTGCGCTGACGGAATCCATACTGCCTGTCGTGGATTAGACTGTGTTTTTCAAGGAATTTTAGTAGTTCGGTATTTATATACTTTTCCATCACTTTAGAGATGACTGAAAGGAGAGAAATAGGCCTGTAGTTGCTAGGAAGCGCTTTGGATCCTTTCTTGGGGATGGGTTGTACTCGAGCAGTTTTCCAGTTACTAGGGAATATGCCTTTATTGTAAGATATCTGAAACAGACGAGTCAGGACAGGAGCAAGTTCTGGTGCGCATTTTTTGAGAACAATTGCTGGGATCTCGTCAAGGCCAGAGGCTTTCCTGGTATTAAGAGAAGAGAGCATCTTTCGTACCTTTTTAGTTTGGAAAATGATATCAGTCATTTTATGCGCGACATTGGGGACTGTTGGTGGTTGAACATTTGGAGGTGGGTTGAGAGTAGAATTTCCGGCGAACAACGAAGCAAAAAGTTCAGCCTTGCCCAGGGCGGTAGAAACAATTTCATCACCTGAGACAAGAGGTGGGAACGTGCTCTTGCAGAAATTATTCCCAATAGACTTAGCAAGAGTCCAGAAGGGTTTGCCGCCGTTGGAGCTTGAGAGGACTTTGTTTTTGATGTGGTTATTAAACGAGTTTTTTGCCTCAGAAAGAATGCGGACATAGCGGTTTCTTGCGTCGTTGAATGCTTGACGATTTTCTTGACTGGGATTGTGTAGAAGCGTTTTGTGAGCTTTGACCTTTTCAAGTCTGGCCTTGTCACAGGATTTAGAAAACCAGGGCTTTTGAGTGGCTGAAGAGGTTTTCTGTGTACGTGGAATAAATAATTCCATGCCAGCTTGGATAATTTCGGTGACGTTTTGTGAGATATCAGAGGGGTCAGGATGAGAGAAGCAGACAGACGCCCATGGAAATGAGGAAAAGTAATCCCGCATTTCGTCCCAGTTTGCGGAGTTGTAGTGCCAAACGATACGTGGGTGTGATGACTGTGTGACCTCGGGTTGCATTGCACAGGAAGCAGTGACCATGCCGTGGTCTGAGCGACCAAGGGGGGCGGTGACTGATATCTTATAGCATTCAGGATTTGTAGTAAGAAGGAGATCCAAGGGATTTGAGCTGTGTGTTGGGATACGAGGAAAGTAAGTAGGTTGCTGAACCATATTGGCCAAAGAATTGCTGACTGCAAAGGCCTCCGCTGCTCTCCCTTGTGGATCGGTTTTTGAAGATCCTAGCCATTCCTTATTATGGACATTGAAGTCGCCAAGAATAGTGACCTCGGAGGAAGGATATTCAGAAAGCAGATAGTCGGTTTTTTCAGAAAGGTAGTCAAAGAGCTGGACAAAGTTGTTGTCAGAAGGTGACCGGTAAATGCAACAGATGAATTTAGTTGCAGCCCTGAGAGAGAGTTTTATCCATAGTATGTCTTTTCTTCCAGCTTCTAAATTGGGAAGTCTGGTGCAGGGTAGATTGCTACGGACGTATGCGCACACGCCTCCATGCAATCTAAAGGCAGTAAGGAGCTCATACCCCGGGAAATTAAGGTGATTAGTGGCTGTTTTGGCACTGATTTGGGTTTCGGTGAGGAAGAGGAGTTGGGGCCTGTTAGCCTGGAGGAAATGGTGGACGGAGTTCAGGTTAGAATTTAGGCCACATATATTCGAAAAGGATATGTTAAATCTTGATGTTGGCGCCCCCTGTACACCCCTCTCCCGGAGATCCGAATGGAGGGGTATTTTGCCTCCGGAATATTTTATACAAGGAGGAGCCATCATATATATATATATATATATATATATATATATATATATATATATATATATATATATATATATATATAATGAAAATTCGCTAAAAAAAAAACGTTTTTCTTTAGCACAAAAACTTTGACATTTTATATGACATATAAACATAGTTTTTCTTATACTTACATAATCTGTAGTTAAAATTGAAAAAGAAGATACAAAAATTATATTTACTTTTTGCGGATATTTGAACCAGTGACAATAAAGAAAAAGTTCGAGACGCAGCAAGTGCGTTATGGTAGTGAATTTTTATTAAATGTTTGAAACTTGGATAACTCAATATTTTATAAACTTAGAAAGTTGAATTTTGGTATGTAGGAAGGCCTTTCGCAAGGCAACATATCCACCAAATGTCATTATAAAAGCTTTTGATTTTCGGAAGAAAAAAAATTTTTTCGAAAAAAATTTGAAAATTTTTAAAAAAGCAATATTACATAAACTTAGAAAGTTGAATTTTGGTACGTAGTAAGGCCTTAGGCAAGACAACATATCCACAAAAAGCCATTGAAATAGCTATGTAATAAAAATTTTTTTTCGAAAGAAAACGCATAGTTTTTTCGGAAAACCTTGTTTGATTTTCCTGGCTAACAAACTCATCCAAGCCATTAATAAAAGAAAGGCACTTGCCGTGTTTTATCGAAATCAGTTGCTTATTTTTTGAGTTATCGGTTGGATATATATATATATATATATATATATATATATATATATATATATATATATATATATATATATATATATATATATATATATATATATATAAATTGAAACTGACCCCGGATATTGGTTCTAGGGGTTCTAGTTCGTGCTCATTTGAAATTTTTTTTTGCAAAGTCTCACCGTCGATACCTCTCTATTAGTGAATTTTTTAAAATAAAAATTCACTAAAAATATAAATGGAAAAATACTCATATTTTTATGTCACAAACTGTCAGAAATAAGAACATTACTGAAGCCTGTCACTTTAAACTTTCATTTAAATTTGTTAACACAATTTATCAACTACTTATATATTATGAAATTGTAAACATAGATAATCCTATCAAATTAATTATGTCTTATCCTTTCGTGCAAAAGCTAATTTCAATATTTTACTTTCTATCTTAAAAAAATTGCTAAATAATCACATAACTTCATCCCTTATCAGATCTGAATAAAAAAATTGATTTTTTTAAACGGACCCGTATATGAAAAAGGGTACCTATGTGATTGGAAATGTAAATATTGTAAAAAATAGAGTCTGTAGGTATAGAGAGTGTGATATAAAACTGCAGGCAGAGGGCATGCTCGTGACGCCTTGAAAACAAACTTCAGCCTGTTCTATTTGAAAAAATTGTGTTGCGGCAGAAAACCTCTCAGAACACGTCGTTTTCATGGGAGTCCGCTATCTATTGCTAAAAACGCGGTATGATAATATTTGATATGTACCAAAAAAAAATGAAAAGTTGCAAGATGGTGGAATAGATCGCTCTCAACGCTGGTGATATGGGTTTTCAAATGTGTACTTAAGAGTTGTTGCTATCTAAACAAAACTGTCTGAAAATTCTCTACTCTAACGCATTTGCTGCGTGTCGATTTTTTTAGGTTCTAGAAACGATTCATTATTTGTGAATTTTCTTTTTAAAAAAAAATTCACGAATGAGGAGATCCCGACTTTTTTATTTTGCAAAAAGTTCTTCAAATGAGCGCTAATTAGGCCCCCTAAAACACATAACCGAGGTCAGTTTCAATTTATATATATATATATATATATATATATATATATATATATATATATATATATATATATATATATATATGTTGTGCTGAGAATTGCAAAGGCCATATAAAGTTATAAAAACAAAAATGAAAACCCTTACGGAAACTACTATGATAATGTTAAATTCTGATTATTGATTAAAAAATTGGGTGACCAGATTAGTAATGGGGGGTAGTAGTAGTACCACTGGTCAGTAATAAGTAAAATACTTACGGTTTACACGTAATGCATATGGGTTATCTGTATATTGTATACATATCCACATCGTTCGACATATTTTACTGTACACTAAAACAGAAAACAAAATAATAACATTAAAATACAAGCACATTCACTATTATTGTTAGTCAATGTTATTTGGAGAAGCAATGAAAGATATATAGCCATAATTTGTTGAAATGATCATTAATTATAATTCTTAAAAAGTATAACTAGCAATTTGGAAAATATCTCAGTTAAAGTGAAATTAAAAGAGCCAAAAATCTATATGTAGATAGATTGAAATATTAAGCATGAAATACATACCAAAGAATTATGTTCTAAATCAATTACCTAAAGGTAATGAACAAAACAAACCCCTGTGTGATGTTTTCAATAGGTAAATTTAGTTTTATTTATGTGAACAATGAACTGAAATGTACCCATATATGTGTCTGTGTTTATAAAAACAATGAACTGGAAGTTACTAAAAAACAGTGTTAAGTGTTCTGGAACTTTTAAATCAAGATTATAGCATAAAATGAATTAAGTGTTAGAAAATTATTGTTGGTTATGTTATGTAGAAATAAGGTTAGGTCAGATGTCAATTTTAAGAATAGAATATTCAACTTACTCGACGATTCCAAGGAGAATATCTGTCAAACATATATTAATTAATTGGAAGAGAGAATGCTCTGAACAGACAGGAAACACCAAATGTTAGATGAATTTGGGCAACATTTCCGCTTTTGTTATGATTTATTGTTGGTTATTGATGAAATTGAGATGCCAGAGAGCGTCATTCTTGTTTCCCATTTTAAAATAAAATATTTTAAAGTATAAATTGTGCAATGAAAGTTCAATTTGCCGCTAAAACAAAGAACAGACGTTACATCAAGTTTTTAACGTAAGAAAGTACGAGATAAGTAGTAAATATATGAAGAATACTTTTTCCCTATTTTAGCAGAACTCACCACTGAGATAGTAAGTATATTAAAATATTTGAATACAATTTATTTGACATAGATATATATAGATATATATATATATATATATATATATATATATATATATATATATATATATATATATATATATATATATATATATATATATATATAGTAGAACGATAGGCAACCCAAATAACCCTGAGATAGCTTAAATCACAATTAATACAAGAGTCATAAAACATTTTATTCAGATAAAGTTTCACATTATAAAATATAATAAAATAAAATATATAAAATATAAAATTAAAGCCAATAATAGAATAATATATATATATATATATATATATATATATATATATATATATATATATATATATATATATATATATATATATATGTATGTATGTATGTATGTATGTATGTATGTATGTATGTATCACACCGATAATTAAAAAATAATCAAGTGGCTTGGATAAGTTAGTTAGCCAGCAAAATCGGCCGAGGTTTTCCTGGAAAATTTTGTGTTTCCTTTCGAAAAAAATTAATATATAACAAAGTAAGGGCCACCAGATTTGGTGCGCGGGTTTGTATCATTATAGGTAAATTACCTGCCTGTAGTTAAAAGACAAAAACGTTAGAGGCATTTAAAGAAAACTAAATTGGGATTTTCCTCAAAAAGTCACGATTTAAAACGTCAAAACTGGCAACATTAGGCAAAGAACTTGAAACTAAAACGGGCTATGGAATGAAAATGTCTCAAAAAGAATATTTTACAAACAATGAAGTCTTAGTTTCAACCGTCAGTGTCCTTCATTTTCTAAAATGTTTCCAGAAAATTCATTTCAAATAGACCCTTTCTCTGCTGCTTTGGCAGTAGTCTTAGCTATAGAGTTTATCGTTTAACGGTATATAATTTTTGTCGAATTTTCCTAAAAAATCAACAAAGTTTAATATATCCGTTATTATACAAGATACGAAAAAAGTTATATATATATATATATATATATATATATATATATATATATATATATATATATATATATATATATATATATATATATATATATATATATATATATATATATATATATATTAATTATATGGTGTCTTGAGCTACATCTTAAAAACATAAGTATTTCTACAATCAGAGGCTGGCCCATAAGTCGTTGGTGATCCAAATTTTCTTTTTTTTTTTTTTGTCGGACACGCCTTATGTTATTGCATTTTTGCATTTTCTATCGAAATATAATGCATGTTTGTAAGAAAATAAATGCAGCATGTGTGTTATGGTAGCGAATTTTCATTAAATGCTTCAAAATTGAATAACTCAATTTGCTATATTACCTAAGACTAGATGCATTCTCGCAACAATTAGAACCGTAGACCGGTTTCGCTCTCATTAGAGCTCTTCAGTACGGCATACTAATTGTAGCAAAAATGCACCAAAAGTAATATGGCAAGTGTTAAAAAATAGAGACTGTATAAATTGTTAGTTAGTTGTATACAGTCTCTATTTTTTAACACTTTGTGTTATTTGGAGCTGGCGTGATAACATACTATTGGTTCCGCAACTAGGTGGCGGCACGTCCACCACTCACTTAGTATGCTATATAACCTATAAGGTTGACCAAGAAACCAGTTTTTTTCGAGAATACTTTAAGTTTACTTTCGAATATTTTTGTAGATTTTCACAATACACAACAATAAAGTTATTTTGATGAAACATGGCACATTCTTTCTACTATATAGGTTATACTAGTAACCAAATTTGAATCCTGTTTTCTTAAAAAAACACATATTTGGTATTAAAAACATTTTTATGTAAATTCACTACCATAACGCACTTGCTGCGTCCAGATTTTTATTGTTCTGTGGGTCATTTTTACTTCGAATAAACTAAAATGCTGATCTAGCAACTCTGCCAGTACTAAAAGTTAGACGCGAAAAAATATGTTTTCATGACCACATTTAGGTACATTTTTAATGAAAACTGGTTGTAGTAACATAGATAATTTAGCAATGGCATGTCAAGTATAATATATTTTATCTTTTTGCAGTGCCAGTCATTTGGGCATCATGAGGGTAAGTTTTGAATATATTATCACACCACTACAGTTTAATCATAATTCTCTACATCAGGCAGCTCTTCTCATTTTAGTGAATTTTTATTTTAAAAAAAATCACTAATAGAGAGGTATCGATGGTGAGACTTTGCAAACATTTTTTCAAATGAGCGCGAACTAGGACCCCTAGAACCCATATCCGGGGTCAGTTTCAATTTTTATATGTTTATATATATATATATATATATATATATATATATATATATATATATATATATATATATATATATATATATGTATCCGTCTGATAGCTCAAAAAATAATTAACCGATTCAAATGAAACTCGGCAAGTGCCTTTCTTTTTGAATGTTCTTTCCAAAAAAATATATTTCTCTAGAAACAAGATTAATAATGTTGTTGCAACACGACGGGTGTCCAGCACACTTCGCGCAAAGTGTACGCGAATATCTTAATGTTCAATTTCCAAATCGGTGGATAGGAAAAGGAAGCTTATTTCCATGGCCACACAGATTACCTGATTTGACTTGCTTAGATTTTTATATATGGGGGAGAGTGAAAGATTTGGTATATCAAACTCGACCAACAACTAGAGAAAATATGATGGAAAGGATATAAGTTGCTGTTAAGGGCATATCTACGGCTGAAGTTCAAACAGCGGTAGCCTCTACTCGTCAGAGATTAGTTAAATGTATACATAAAAACGGACAGCAGTTTGAACATTTGAAAATAATAAAATGTTAGTTTAAAATCAGGTTTTTACATTCATATAGTTTCGGTTTCATAATATAATCACTTAATTTACGAATACAACTTTAAAATCGATTCTTGGCTCTTGTATCTTAGTGTTATGATAAGGTAATAAATTTATTTTATATTAAAGTGATTAATTGTTATTGGTAACTATGCTAATTTGTATAACGATACCTGAAAACAAATATTCTATAGAGATTTTGCTATATTCATATCCAATTTTGAGAAATGGCATAATAAGCACCAAAATACATAAAATTGGAGTTTTCTCTGAAACGGAAAAACATATTCGTTTTGGGTTTTCACTGAGTTATTTCTATTTTCATTCTTTTCTTGATAGTTATATTATAATACTATGCTGCCATTTGAAAATTTTCGTAAAATTTAATAAAACTAGACTCCTCTACTCTAGCGCCCTCTGTATATTGTGCATGTGTGACTGTAGATTTAAAATACTAATACCTGGAATTTCTTATGAAAGCTCTTTCTAACAAGCCAAAATTCTTAAAATTATCTCTACTGGTTATCAAGTTATAGACATTTGTTTGTAAAAAAAAAATTTTCGCCCTCTACCTCCGCCACTGGTCTATAAGGAATTTTTTTTAACAGAGGTTGTAGACAAGTGTACGTTGATTACAAATTACCTAAAACCAGCTTATGTTATGCGTCAAGATTCTCGAGAAATTAAAGATTTTAGGTAAGTCATGGCATTTTCGCCACCTAGCGGCAGATTTATAAAGCTGAAAATAATTTCCAACATTTTCTCATGGCCACTTTACTTATGCTAATTTTTTTCCGAAAGCTGCAGCTGTGATGGTTTTCGAGATACAGCCGGTCCGTGTCCTTATTTGAACACCCTGTATATATATATATATATATATATATATATATATATATATATATATATATATATATATATATATATATATATATATATATTGTGCTGGGAAATTGCACATTACAAACTGTTGGTACATCAGAGTGTACATAATAACATAATACAAGGTCCATATAAATTTCAATATAAAACAAAAAACTCGGGACGCAGCAAGTGCGTTATGGTAGTGAATTTTTATTAAATGCTTCACATTTAAATAACTCAATTTTCTATAAACTTGGAGAGTTAAATTTTAATACGTAGTAAGGTCTTTCCTAAGGCAAGATATCCACAACATTTCATTAAAATATCTTTCTAATTTTCGGTGAAAAAAATTTTTTTCGAAAGAAAATTTAAAATTTGAATAACCCAATTTTGTCTTAATTTAGAAAGTTGAATTTTGGTACGTAGTAAAATATCTCCGGAGGCAACATATATACTAAATTTCATTAAAACAACTTTGTTACTTTTGGAGAAAAATTTTTTTTCGAAAGAAAACTCAACAGTTTCCCGGAAAACCCCGTCCTATTTTTCTGACCAACGAACTCATCCAAGCCATTCATAAAAGAAAGGCACTTGTCAAGTTTAATCGAAATCGGTAATAAAAATTGACTACCATAACGCACTTGCTGCGTCCCGAGTTTTTTTACTATTGTTTACAACTGTTCTCATCTCGGTTCTAGCCACATAAATGTTTGTATGTAAAAACAAACGAACTCCAATCGTATTATCTGATAACACACTCATGGTCATATTTGTCATTAAAGTTGCTGGTTAAATACAAACAAAATAAGACAATAGGTGCATATACATATGTTTGTTTCAGAAAATATTCTCAATATGGGACTACCCCCCAGGAGATGTATAAAATACCTTTCTCATAACATCAAGGGTGGAAGTAAGTATCTACATTGAAACAACAAAATTAATATTAATAATAGTAATAATACCAATAATAACCGAACCCAAGGACTACCACCTAACTACGTGCCGTTCTGCACGGTTTTTCACACTACTATAGCACCGGATTTATGAACACTAATTTATTTATTTATTTATCTATTTATCTATTTATTTATTTATTTATTTATTTATTTATTTATTTATTTATTTATTTATTTATTTATTTATTTATTTATTTATTTATTTATTTATTTATTTATTTATTTATTTATTTATTTATTTGTTTATTTATTTATTGTAAGGATACAGCCCAGCATGTACAAACCAAATAATAGACCAATTATTAGACAATACAAGTCTTAGTGCTGATTTGGTAAGTATAAGGTATAGTACATGAGTTTATATGTACGTCGGCCTATTAACATCGGCCTGTTTCCGCGACTATGGCCAATCACCGACGCCAGGGAGCAGTTTCGCCTCACTATCCTGGCAATTTTACTGAGCCCCTGCCTTTCTGTAAGGACGGTAGGGATCTTTAACGTGCCCAACATCTCATGGACACGGGACCGACGGCTTTATGCCCCCTCCGAAGGGCGGAACGTGCAGACATTCAACTTGCTCAAATACAATGCCAGAACCTCGGTTGATGTTAATGTTACAGTTTGTACTGAAAAAGTGAAAGGAGTACCCTGAGATCGAACCCAGTACCCTTCCGTTCAGAGGCACACGTTCTTACCCCTGAACCACCGAGATTCTCAATGAGTTTATATAAATCACTTAAAATAAAGAAATGGTGGCTACGCAAAATTATATCAAAAGATAACGGATGAAAACATTTAAGTCAAATAAGTAGCTTTCTGATGAAGAATACAACTAAATATAAGGGTAATTTGGGTATGATGCCCAAATTGTAATAAAGAGATCTGGATGTTCACTTTTGATCTATATATATATATATATATATATATATATATATATATATATATATATATATATATATATATATATATATATATATATATATATATATATATATATATATCTATATATATATATATATATATATATATATATATATATATATATATATATATATATATATATATATATATATATATAGTGCGCGCGAAATGTATAGACCGGGACTTATAAAATCTAAAGTAAGCGGCCAAAAAAATTGAAATTTTATATGCGCATATTGGACGTAGTTTCGCATATTATGACGTAATTGCCAAGTATTTATCCCTTTTATTACATAATATACAGGGTGTGGGTTATTTTTTTTTTAAAGGTAACAGGGTTAGTAATTGTTATTTTCTGAAAGTACGATCTTTTCTGCTTCTAACAATGTATCACAAGATGGGTGTTGCATAAGAAAAAATTACAGAAAAAAAGTAAAGTAAGACACGAATACGAACTGCTCGACTCGTCTTAATAAATTCCAACCTTATCAGCTTGTACTCTTTTGTCCATTGTCTTTTATACCAGAAAAGAAATGAAATGTAAAGTAACACACGAATACGAGCTGGTCGAATGGTCTCAATAAATTCCAAGCTTATCTGCTTGTACATTGTCCCGTTTTTTGTCTTACTGAGGATGGTTTATAAATTATAATTTTTTTCACCTTAATAAGATAATAACAATTCTAAGTTACTGTCACAGTCAAGCTGATAGCGTGTGCTTCTGCCTTTATTGGTCAAGTAATATTTGAGTGTTTCTGAAATAATTTTTCAATTTGTCGTATAAGATATGGATCAATTAAGTGAAAAGCAGAGAATACAAATTTTAAGTATACGAGGATATGGAGACAGACAAAGACCTCACGAGGAGGTTTGTCGGATATTTAATGAATTGTATCTCGAAAGACTCCCTATTTGTAGGAGAACTGTGAACTATCCAGAGATTTGAAGAGGCGGACATTGTTAAAAATAAACCAAAATTAGGTAGACCAAAAACTGCAACAACTGAGGAGAAACAGCTAGATACACTATTGGCTATTGTCGAATCTTCCCATGTCTCAACTAGGCAAGTGGTCTGAGATCTTGAGATCTCGCAAACATCGGTTCGTAGGGTGTTGAAAAAAGAAAAATACCATCCCTATAAAATTCAACTTGTGCAGGAATTATCTGATAATGATTTTGATAGAAGGTCAGAATTTTGTGGTGTCATGATGGATAGGTGTGTAAATGATCGTCAGTTTATTTATAAAATTTGTTTCTCCGATGAGGCAACGTTTTGTTTAAATGGAACTGTCAATCGCCAAAACTCTAGGTATTGGTCCGAAAATAATCCTCACTAGATGAGGGAAAGTCATACTCAACACCTTCAAAAGGTTAATGTTTGGTGTGGCATTATTGAGCGACATATTGTTGGGCCTTTTTTTATAGATGGAAATTTAGATGGCGACAAATATTTAGCACTTCTAAATAACTTCATATTACCATTCCTTGCAAGATTATATCCAGGAAACAATATAAACATTTACTAAACAATTTGGTTGAAACAAGACGGTCCACCACCACATTATTCGAGAAATATGCTTGAATTATTAAATGATATCTTTCCTGGACGATGGATTGGTAGAAGAGGTCCATTGGAGTGGCCGGCTAGATCGCCAGATCTAACTCCGTTAGATTTTTTCTTGTGGGGATACCTCAAGACCAAGGCTTACAAAAGTAGCCAAATGATCTCGATGATTTGAAAAATCGAATTTCCGAGGAAATACATGATATTAATACCAACCAGCAAAATTTAAAAAAAAAATTAATTGCATTCTTTTATGGGCAGATTAGGCCATTGTGTTGCAGCAGAAGGCCAACATTTCAAACATTTGGTATAATAATTATCTGGTGCGACTGTTACAAACTAACTAGAAATGATTTAGTTTTTTTACATTTATGTGTGTTTCGATGAAAATAAAAATTTGGAAACTTAATTTTTTGTTTTTATATCCCAAGAATCAATATTTGTAGACATCAAAAAAAGTTAAAAGTTAAAATATTAGGGGAAAATATGGATAATTATTGTCCATTTCGTATTCGTGTCTTACTTCACATTTAATTTTTTTCTGTATTTTTTTCATATGCAACCCCCATCTTGTGATACACTCTTAGAAGCAGAAAATATTGTAATTTCAGACATTGACAAGTACTGGCCATATTACCATTTAAAAAAAAAGACCTACACCCTGTATATTGTATAATACAAGGGGTAAATACTTGGAAATCACGTCATAATATGCGAAAATATGTCCAATGTGCGCATATCAAATTTCAATTTTTTTGGCCGCTTACTTTATATTTTGTAAGTCCCGGTCCATACATTTGGCGCGCACTGTATATATAAAAGAACATATAGGTTACCCCTCATATATAAAGTCTAGGACAAGAATTTCAATGGAAAATGCATAAATAAGTGCCAGCGAAAATAGTCAAATTAAAAATATTAATAGAAATAAATACCTGAAAATGTACAATGCATGTTCTACACAGTCACACTCAGAGTCGGGGGTACTGACAGAGTAAATTCTCCAGTAGAACCTACAGCCCAAAGTTAAAAACAATGGTCAACTATATGTATTTATAAAGTCTAAGTTTTTTTTCTCATAGCGGAGGTGAATGCTTTTTACGCAGACCTGTAGCTGGCGCTTGCGTGATCTGACACCAACTGGTACTGTGGTGACTCCCCTTCCCTCCAGGTCGGGACTACCCACTAAACACCCCCTTGACGCCTAGAGACGTGGCGGAAACCACTCACTGGCATTGCTTCACCACGTCCCTAACTCTTGTTGTTTTCAAAATATCTACATCTTGTCTTCCTCCTCCTTCGACTTCATTATTTCTACCTTCCCTCTCTCCACAGTATTCCATACCCTTTCACTTCCCACATTATCTGCTGTTAAACCACTGCCAAACTCTTTATACATTTGTTCTCTAATTTGCGAGCATCTTGCGCACTCAAAAACCGTGTGTTCTGGTGTATATCTGTCACCACAATACGTAAAGTCCTCTTTGTGGACGACTTTCATTTTACTCAGGTAAGACCTGAAACGCCCATGATCTGACAGAAATTGGGCAAAATAGTAACCCACCTCCCCATGCTGTCTCGATACCCATGTCTGTATGTGTGGGATGAGCCTCTTTGTCCACTGGGATGTTGACCTTTCCTCTTCCCATTCTCGCTGCCAATTCAGCAAGGTTTCGGTTTTTGCCTTCTTTTTTCTTCTCTCCTATTTTCGTGTCTTTCTTAAGTTACCTCTCTTGCCAATAAGTGTATAGGGATTGTTCCCGCAATCACCTGTATTGCTTTAGTTTCAAACTGTTCTATATGCGCTTGTTATTCTGATGGCTACCTTCCTCTGTACCCCCTCAATCTTTTTTCTATAATTTGTCATTGACAGCACGGCCTTCCATGCTGGTGCACCGTACAGTACGACTGAGTTTACCACACTATTCAGCACTCTCCTTCTCTTTGGTATTGTTCCACCTATATTTGGCATCAGACGCCCTATCTTTGCAAGCATCATGTCTGCTTTTGCCACTACTCTTTCTATGTGCACCCCCATGTTCATGTTATGTCCTATTTGTATACCGATGTAGTTCAGGCTTGTCTGCGACTGAATTCTGGCATTCCTCACCTTGACGGTTACTGTTCTCAGTGTTCTTCGACCCACTAGCACTATACTTTCAGTTTTGTATATAAAGTCAAAGTAAGATCAGGCATAACATAGTTACTAAGCAAAAAAGCATGTAACCAGACCATGACTGTATATTTAATATAAACTGTGACAGACTATATCCAAAGTTCAAGAGACACTATGTTCAGAACAACAAAAAAACTCTAAAGTCTGAATGCAAAACGTTTTAGAAAGACCAGTGTAGAGTTAATAAGTTCAGAAAAATGTTCGTTTTTTTGTAATCAATGTGTTTAAATGGAGTAAAATTATATGCTTGAGTTTGTTAGTGTAAGAGAATTTTGAATTGTGACTAATTTAAGAAAAAGTTTAAATACTTTTAAGCAAACTTTAAAGAATTTGATTGAGTTTGGAACAAACAACTTAGAAAATTGTAACTAATAATATTTTAAACTTACCGCTTAAAATAACATACACTCGACTAATGTACAATCCATTCCATATTTAATAATTAATTTTTAAAAGGAAATGACTTTTTTTGAATCATTTTGTGAATCTGCCATGTGATTGAAACTAATCTGAAAAACAAACAAATCAAGTTGTAGGAAATATTTCAAACAGTAATTATCAAATTTTAATGGTGGAGATTGTCAGATCGTTCTTCATTACCGAGTGGGTTATTTCCACGCTTGATGTATTCTCAGCTATTTGTAACATTCTTTTACATACATCGAGGCAATTTTCTGACGGTTCTGCATTTCATATACACCTGGTTGTATCTTCCCTCTGACTACACATAAGGTGCGACATTTGTCAAGCCCAAACTGCATGTCAATATCTCTGGAAAACCCTTCCAAGATTTTAAAGAGTTGTTCCAGGTGATTCTTGCGGCCGCCATCAGCTTAAGATCATCCATATATACAGCAGATGATTCAGCCTGATTTGGTCCCAGCCACTGTTTTTTATACTGAAGCTTTGATAATGGAGTCAATGCGAGGCAGAACCACAATGGGCTTAGCGAGTCGCCTTGATATATGCCTCTTCTAATTGGTATCATGCCGGTTACAATGTTACCACCCGCTTGTACCCGTAACTGAATCTTTGTTCTTCAGCTGGACATTGTGTGTTCAAGGAACCTCGAGATGAAAGTATCGATCTTATAGATCTTCAGAACACTTATAGGCCATTCGCATGGGACTGAATCAAATGCCTTTTTGTAATCCACGTAGACAGCAAAGATATTTCTTCGTCCATTGTAAGCTTGATTGCACTTAACCGAATTATCTATTAGCTGTTCTTTGGATCCCATAGATTCTTTGGCACACCCATTTTTCTGGCTTGCAATTATGTTGTTTCTTTCGAAGTGCGCATATATGTGTTTCTCAAGGCAGGACGCAATCAACTTATATAGGGTCGGAAGACAAGTTATTGGTCAGTATCTGCCGGGGTCTGCAGAATAATGCTGGTCCTTTGGCAGAAGATACGTGTCTTCTTGTGTGAAAAACAATGGCATCTTCTTTAGGTCAAGTATAACATCATTTATTAACACCTCGAATAGATGATGTGTACATCCAAATTTCTTTAACCAAAAGTTTTGGACGCCATCAGGCCCGGGTGCCTTCCAATTATAGAGCTCTTTAATAACCTCGGAGACGCCCTCGTGGCGCATGTTGCTAGGTGCCAGCCTGCTAAGCGAGAGGTCCCGGGTTCGATTCCTGGGCGAGCCAAGTTGACTTTGTCTGGAAAATTTGTAAAAATATTTAATGATGGGAAATGAATGTGCTAATGGCCTGAGATGCCGCAGCAAATAATATTAAATAAAAAAAAATAAAAAATAACCTCGGAGACTTCATCTGTGGAAAATGGCTCATGGCGACTTTGTTCATAACTCTGACAAGCTCGGTGTTATTCGTTAACCCAACTGGCGCCAATATTGCAGGAGGTACAATTCAACCCCACCAAAACTCAGTTTTGCTTTCTTTCTCATAAGAGATACACCAGCCCTAGACCCATCACAATAAACAACCAAGTTATTCAAAGTAATGAGTCCTTTTAACTTGTTGGTATTTCTGTGGATCGAAATCTCAATTGGCACCAACATTTAACATCAATTGCAGAAGCGGCTGCTAAGAAATTAGGTTTCCTCTTCCGGGCTCGCAAATGCTTTTCACCAGCTAATCTCTATACCTTATATACTTCAAAAATAAGACCAAACCTCGAATACTGCTTCCACATCTGGGGTGCAGCTGCAGCTTCTACACTCTCTATCCTGGACTCCATTCAAAAGAGAGCTTTACGTCTTATCGGTGACCCTACCATCACCCAAAGGCTGCCGTGCCTTTCCCACCGACGTGGAGTTGGTGACCTCTCTCTCTCTCTCTCTCTCTCTCTTTTATACATATCTGCACGGGCACTTCTCAGAAGAGCTTTCTTCCATAGTTCCTTCACCTGTTGCCCCCAACAGATCTACCAGGGATGAGAGCGAATGCACCCTTTTACTGTCCAGGTCACCAGACATATGACATCTTGTTATGTCTGCTTTTTTGTCCCGATGACTTCAAAGTTGTGGAATTCCTTGCGGGCACATGTTTTTCCTTCTCTTCCGAACCTCCAAACCTTCAAGTCCAGAATTAACAAGTTGCCTCTTTCCTCCTTGTCGACTCCCACGGTACGATAGTATTTAGGCTGTAAGCCCCCATGGTGTGTTGTTTAAATATATGAAAAAGGCTGCTGTGGCTAGTTGGCTTTGCCTGAGCTCTTTAATTTGTTTCTTGTTTCTAGCTAAATTAAGCTGATGGGAGAAAGTCCTTTCAGACCGTTCAAACATTGTATTGTCGCACTTCCTATTGTTGCTCGCTTTATATCTCCTCAACCGCTCTGCATATACAAAAAGCTTCTGTTTTAAGGTATCCAAACATTCTTGTACAGTGTGGTTGACTGGGTTTGGTGCCGGGTGTTGTCAAACTCGGCCTAATATTTCCTCCACTCGTTTTTGTAATTTTCTTGTCAGTACTTACCCAATGTAGTGCGTGAGTTGTCCAACTTCTTTTCGAAGCGTTTCCATTATTCTTATCAACCTTTTCCCCTACGGAGGCACTCTTTGACGCGAGTCTCTGTGATTGAGCCTTCGAACAGAAATCCTAATGCCTAAAGTTGCTGCAGTTGCTGCACGGTAAATCAGTGTATGCATGTGCTCCAATGTGTTGATCTCTAGAAGGTGCGATCGCAAAATTATTCGGTTCAAAAGCTCCAATGTAATTGCCAGCTTTCTAGGTCACCTTAGCCTAGGCAATGGTAGTCTCGTAAGAGGATTTGTTCCTTTATACTCCGCGACTGCACGGCTCATTTCTGTGGACAATTTGTCGATGAGTAACTCATTTTTTTGCTTACCCTCGATGTGTTCTTCTTGTTCAGTATGTACAGGTTGGAGACTACCATCAAACAGGATCTCGTTATTTTTCGTACCCACTAAGTTAGTAATTTCATATTCAACTACCTGCCTGATGGTATTTAGTTTCGTTTGTGGAATAAGGTTATTCCTAAGTACGACACGATACTGATCCGCTACTCTCTGTTGGGTCACCTGTATGTGTGGGTACATTATGAGAAATTCGGTGTGAAGTTGTTGCTTACATCCGGTCGTCTGTTGTCCGAGTTTTGTTAATTTGTAAGTAAATGCGCATAATGGTTTCATTCATATCCATAGTCCATTTCATCGCGTCGTCTTGGTAATCCCATCTGGGTGAGCGCTGGCTGATTTTCCTGTACAGCATCCTCAGTGGGTGGAGCTCTTGGTCTTACTAGGCTCCCCTGCTGTTGATTTTGGAGTGTCATTTCTTACATGACAGGGGCCACCTCATCAGCATCCCGCCACCGACGTCCCGCATGCTATGATGTCCAGCGCCAGCTCCAGACATGCCCTGACGAACTCCAGGCCACGGCATTTTTCCAAGGATTTTGTTTTGCTCCATTTCCATGGGTGTGCCACCAACTAGGGATGGGCACATTTCTTAAAACATCGATGTTAACATCGATGTTTAACATCGAAACCTACTATCGATGGTAGGAAAAACATCGGCTGGAAAACATCGATGTTGAGAAACATCGATGTTTTCAAAATAATTGTGAATTTACCAATTTTATAATTCTATGTTCTTTCGAGAAAAAAAAATAGTTTGTAGTTTTGTAGGAATTAGAAAATGGAAACATATTACGATGCAGATTATGGCAGGTGCAAGTAATACAAAAAATAAGTGGTAACAAAAATAAATAAATGTTTATTGTACTGTAACTTCTAATGACTTTAATAATGAAATTTAATTCTAAACTTTTAATAATCCTGTTTTATATATATATATATATATATATATATATATATATATATATATATATATATATATATATATATATATATATATATATATATATATATATATATATATATATATATAATTCACCAATATTAGTGATAATACTGATAATCTCACCATACAGTTTTATATACTCCAGTAATCTCTGTCAATGGACTGAAGGAATCATATTTTGCCCAAGTGTTCTCCAGTTAAACGGTTTCTTTCTTACGTGGCTGTCTGTCCAGCTTTGGAAAAAAAAAATCTGCCGGTGCAGAAGTCGCCACTATGGACAAAATTTTTTTCGCGACAGGGTATAAATGGGGACATACATTTTTATTTTCTGACCACCATTTCAGTGGATTCTCGGTAAGATTAATTAGAGGATTCTTTAAATACAAAGACATTTCGCTTAATTGTTCTTTCTCTTGTGAAGCACTCTTTTGAACTAACTGAGAATGATGCGCCCATATATTGCCCTTTGGAGTAACTATAATTATGTTAAGATTTTTACCAAACATCATTGTAACAATCTAGCCTACTTACCTGTGTCCTGTTTATTATTTGTCGTTTCACTTTCTATTATTTCGCGATTGTGGTCATCATCTCCTTGCGTTTCTGCTAACAGTGATAACTATTGTATTAGATTAACTGCTGCTGCAACATTATGAGGACTCTTAAAATAAATCTTTTTGAACCTCGGATCCAGCAAGATTGCCACGGCTAATTGTTGGACTTCTTCAACAGCGGAAAATCGTTTCCTACATTCTTGGAGAAGTGCTTCTTTTAGTGAAATACCTAAGGTGTCGTTTACATCACATTCAATGTGTGAAACTTCTTTTTCCAAATTATACGTGAGAGGGATTACAAGACTCGAACTAATATACTTTTGACCACAAATTTCTGTTGTTACTGCTTCTAACGTCTTTAGAAGTTCAATGATTTTATTCAGATCAAAAACTTCCTTGGCTGTAACCATTGTGGGGGCAGAAGGATGTCTGTTCACTATGGTATTTATGTATTCCCGCAAGAAAACGATCATATAGTATGTGGAACTCCAGCGGGTGGACACCTCTTGTATAAATTTTGTTTCAGGTTTATGGTCGCTTGTTTGTGCCTTCCGTAATTCATCAGCAGTTACTACAGAATGCCTAAACCACGTTACAATTGTTTTAATTTAGATATAACCGATCACAATTCCGAAATAGATTTTATAGCTCTGTCAGCAACTAAATTTATTTGATGAGCGAAGCAATGAATGTGTCTTTTTTTGGAAAACGTTTCCTCAATAGCTTTTGTCATATTGGCCGCTCCATCCGTAACAACAGTAGTAACTTTAGTTTCTAGGATACCCCATTCCTCACATATACGTTTTAATACTCCTGAAATGTATTCGGCTGTATGCCGTTCATCCAAAAGATATACACCTAAGTCAACAGAATTTATGGAATTGTTATCTTCAAAGTGCATAGTAACACCAATAAAACTTCTACATTGCATATCTGTCGTCAAACAATAGCAAGACAATTTCCTTAATTTGCAAACGATATGCATTTGCAACAGGATTTGTGGGATACGTAACGATGTTTCGATGATTACAAGTAACATCGATGTTAAAAATATAACATCGAAATTACAACATCGATGTTCAATGGAAAACATCGATATTCCAAAAACATCGATGTTAGGTGCCCATCCCTACCACCAACTGACCCTAGTGGCCCAGGTAGGGATGAAGTAAAGAGTAAGGTAACATGGTTAATGAATAATAGGATAAATAGAAGAGCGGACAGCTGGTGTCGCTTGCTGTACCGTCTACGTCGTTACGAGTAGTAGTGAGCATACAGTTGGAAGCAGTGCGTCCACCGGCCAGACAGACCTGTGACCCTAGCCAGTGGCCCTTACAGGGTGCTACCGTCCGGGCCAGACGGACCCTGGTTTTTTAACGTGGTTGTTACTTCACCTCCTTTCTCATCCGGGCTTGGGACCGGCGATAACGGAGTTTGTTATTATTATTATTATTATTATTATTATTATTATTATTATTATTATTATTATTATTATTATTATTATTATTATTATTATTATTATTATTATTATTATTATTATTATTATTATTATTATTATTATTATTATTATTGTTATTGTTATTATTGATATTATTATACTATTATACCATTATACTATATGGCTAACCAAATTTTATGGCTGCTTTCATTAAAAAAAGACATACTTGCTATTTAAAACATTTTTTTTAAATTTATAGCTCAGTTGGGAGAATCTCATGACACAAGTTTTCAATCCGAAGCTAGGTTTTTCTTCCCACGTAAGTATTTAAAATCTTTTATAAATAACTAAAATATTTTTAAGTCAATTAATATTTGAAAAATATATATCTATTTATGGAATGTTGTAAACATGTAAATTTGTTTTTAGAAAATTATGCTTTCAGTTTGGCGTATTTAAGCCTGTATCATTTTCAAACTATTAGGCAGGGATATGTACTAGACCGTGTAGCACGCAGTGTGAATTAACGATGGGCACATTTCTTAAAACATCGATGTTAACATCGATGTTTAACATCGAAACCTACTAACGATGGTAGGAAAAACATCGGCTGGAAAACATCGATGTTGGGAAACATCGATGTTTTCAAAATAATTGTGAATTTACCAATTCTATAATTCTATGTTCTTTCGAGAAAAAAAAATGGTTTGTAGTTTTGTAGGCATTAGAAAATGGAAACATATTCCGATGCAGATTATGGCAGGTGCAAGTGATACAAAAATAAGTGGCAACAAAAATAAATAAATGTTTATTGTACTGCAATAAAATAAGAAAGAATGTGTAAAACAAAAATAGAAAAACTTAACTTCTAATGACTTTCATAATAAAAAGTAAACTTCAAATTTAATTCTAAACTGTTAATAACCCTGTTATATATATATATATATATATATATATATATATATATATATATATATATATATATATATATATATATATATATATATATATATATATATAATATATATAATAGTGATAATCTCACCATACAGTTTTATATACTCCAGTAATCTCTGTCAATGGACTGAAGGAATCATATTTTGCCCAAGTGTTCTCCAGTAAAACGGTTTCTTTCTTTCGTGGCTGTCTGTCCAGCTTTGGAAAATAAACGTTCTGCCGGTGCAGAAGTCGCCACTATGGACAAGAATTTTTTCGCGACAGGGTATAAATGGGGATATACATTTTTATTATCTGACCACCATTTCAGTGGATTCTCGGTAAGATTAATTAGATGATTCTTTAAACACAAAGACATTTCGCTTAATTGTTCTTTCTCTTGTGAAGCACTCTTTTGAACTAACTGAGAATGATGCGCCCATATATTGCCCTTTGGAGTAACTATATGTTAACATTTTTACCAAACATCATTGTGACAATCTAACCTACTTACCCGTGTCCTGTTTATTATTTGTCGTTTCACTTTCTATTATTTCGCGATTGTGGTCATCATCTCCTTGCGTTTCTGCTAACAGTGATAACTGTTGTATTAGATTAACTGCTGCTGTAACATTATGAGGACTCTTAAAATAAATCTTTTTGAACCTCGGATCCAGCAAGATTGCCACGGCTAATTGTTGGACTTGTTCAACAGCAGAAAATCGTTTCCTACATTCTTGGAGAAGTGCTTCTTTTAGTGAAATACCTAAGGTGTCGTTTACATCACATTCAATGTGTGAAACTTATTTTTCCAAACTATACCTGAGAGGGATTACAAGACTCGAACTAATATACTTTTGACCACAAATTTCTGTTGTTACTGTTTCTAACGTCTTTAGAAGGTCAATGATTTTATTTAGTTCAAGAACTTCCTCGGCTGTAACCATTGTGGGGGCAGAAGGATGTCTGTTCACTATGATATTTATGTATTCCCGCAGTTCAAGAATACTATTAATCATGTAGTATGTGGAATTCCAGCGGGTAGACACCTCTTGTATATTTTTTTTTCAGGTTTATGGTCGCTTGTTTGTGCCTTCCGTAATTCATCAGCAGCTACTACTGAATGCCTAAACCACGTTACAATTGTTTTAATTTAGATATAACTGATCACAATTCCGAAATAGATTTTATAGCTCTGTCAGCAACTAAATTTATTTGATGAGCGAAGCAATGAATGTGTCTTTTTTTGGAAAACGTTTCCTCAATATCTTTTGTCATATTGGCCGCTCCATCCGTAACAACAGTAGTAACTTTAGTTTCTAGGATACCCCATTCCTCACATATACGTTTTAACACTCCTGAAATGTATTCGACTGGATGCCGTTCATCTAAAAGATGTACACCTAAGTGAACAGATTTTATGGAATTGTTATCTTCAAAGTGCATAGTAACACCAATAAAACTTCTACACTGCATATCTGTCCATATATCTGTCGTCAAACAATAGTAAGACAATTTTTTTTAAATTTGCAAACGATATGCATTTGCAACAGGATTTGTAGGATACGTAACGATGTTTCGATGATTACAAGTAACATCGATGTTAAAAATATAACATCGAAATTACAACATCGATGTTTTAAACATCGATGTTCAATGGACAACATCGATATTCCAAAAACATCGATGGTAGGTGCCCATCCCTAGTGTGAATTGACGTCTGTAGTCATTCCATCACATACCCTATGCTCTAACAGCCGCTAGACCTGGAAATATTGATTCCAATATATAGGGTGGCCACATGGAAACAAAAGAGGCGCGTTTTAAGGAGCTTACCGTGATTTCGTTGAAAATCACTTATTCCCGGTTGCACCGCAGCCAGTTGAAGAACGAGTTAGTTAAGCTGTTGTTAAAACTTTTGTGAGAGTTAATGCTGATTCGTTTGCACCACTGATATTTAACTCCTTGTTTGTTAATACCGAGTAACGTTTGCCAACTAGGCAATTTTCTGTCAAAATATAATGATTTGTAGATTCTGATGGGGTGTCAGTTCTTCCTTCATGTTGACTGTTACTTGTGTTCATGTTCAAAGTCTTCATAAACACGGAAAACACGATGTAGGTATAGATAGCCGGTTCTGAGACCGCCACCTGCCACCGCCACCCGCCACCGAGCTGACCCGACCGGTCCGCCACCCGCCTTCGAGCTGACCCGACCGGTCAGCCACCTATTACCGACCTGATCCGATCAGATTCACCACCCACCACCGAGATAACCCGGGTGGTGGAGAGGTTCTGAGATGACGTAATCGAAGAGCGCGAAAATTCGCGAACTAACCGCCAGATTCGAAAAATACACCACCTATCTCACCCAGGGAGTGGAGAGATCTATCCTGAGACGACGTAATCCAAGATGGCGACCATTGACGCCAAAATTCAAAAATTTTAAAATACTAAAAGTCATCTGACATGACATTTTAAAATAAGAGGATCCACCATTTTGATTTCATATATCATGACGTATATAAAGATGGTGACTGGTGCATTGGCAAATGAACTTTTTTAGTTTTCAAGTTAGACCCCACATCTTTGGTGTCAAGTTACTCGTCCCAGTAAGCAAAATTCAAATATATCATTTGCGCATGCGCAAACTAACTTTTTTTAGTTTTCCGTTTAGAGGTATGGTGTTTGGTGCCATTTTATTCGTTAAAAGAAACAGATCAGGGAATTATTCTCCATAAGAGAAGAATATAATACTGAGTTTGGTATCCAAATATACGGGCAAGGTTTGGAATTAAAAAAAAACGGATGCATCATCAAATTCTGCAAAGCATAGATACTGGCAGACAATTGCCAATGAATTTAACAGCGAATGTGCAACAACTTATGCAAGAACAGCGAAATCGTTACGGAGATTTTTCTTGAATCAGTCAAAAGTAATGGGCGAGGAGAGAAAGGAATTCTATTTGACCGGCGGTGGAACATAAACACACAATACCACATAAAAAGATTAAACTCAAGATCTAATGCTGAGCCTATTGAACGGCAAAACACTATATGGGTTGGAAAAAATGAATTTGACAGTGATAGGATAGGTGAAGATGAAACACACTCAAATGTAAGTATTGGATAACCAGATATCCAATCTGATGGTAGTAGGATACAATCTCCCATTACAAGATTAGTCCACCAAACGCAGTTTATTTGTGAACCTTGATCTGCATTCATTGTAATGATTGATAATCATCATCTTTTAAGGCTCAATAAAATTCAGAAGCCGAAAGAAACTCGTCTAATGAATGTGTCGACGTTGATCTTGAGCCCGATAGATGGTAAATGAGCAACTTCTAGAGGTAATAAAAGACCTATACGTAACAGGTCGAGGTATGATAGCCATCGGCGAAGACCAACTCTGAGTGTGCTGTCTTCATCACATATCAGAGAAAAATATAATCAGCTATTGGAGAAGAGACTGGCCATTGCGGAACTTGAATTGACAAGATTGCGGTCGCTTCAAGAATTGGAAGCAGAAGAAAAAATTAAAACTAGAGTCTTTAAAATTAGGTATTTTATTGATGAAGAAAGAATTAACAAATAATTGAATAACTATAGATGATTGAAATAGCTATGAATGAAGTTATTTCGCACAGTATTTTTTGGTCTGTGATTATGATCACGGACATTAGGAATTTGTCCTTCAGCTATACGGTGCTCTAGTTCGGAGCTATCGATATTTTCTGTTGGTGGAAAACTTTCTTCAGGTATATCACTGGCATTGTTGTGAAACACAGCTGTAGCTACAACCACCACCAAAGTTGTCATTAGTTTTATGCGCATTCCATATGCCATGATGGGAAACCGACGTTTACAAACGACAAACAAACGCTCAAATGTATTCCTGGTTTTAAGATACGAATCATTATAGAGGCGTTCAAGTCTGGTAGTAGAATTCAAAAGCGGCGTTAGACAGTAAGACCGTATTGGATAGGCAGTGTCCGCTAAACAAAGCAAAAAATATCTAACTGGAATACCAACCAATAAATTTTGCCCTTCACTGGTGCGTGCACTAATACAAATATTGATAATACACTTACCAGGACTTACCAAGAGCTAATGCATTTGGGAATTCCACTCTTTCAAAACTGGCTCTGATTCTACTATTATTGAATATAGTAGCATCATGGACTGAACCAGACCATCTCGCAACCAAATCCATAATTTTCAGTCGAGGGTTACAAACCACTTGAACATTTAATGAGTGGTAACCTTTCCGGTTACGGAAAATTTCACCGTCTTCCTGACCTGGCGACTGTATTCTTATATGTGTACCATCAACAGCACCCGAGATTCTAAGGAATCTGGCAATGTTATAAAATTCATTTTGCATTTTCTGAATACCTAAAGCATTTCCAGACATAACTGTATATCTAGGCGCTAATTTGGATATGCTCCTAGAAACTCTCACAACAATTCTTGATACTATTGATGTATGCATGCACAGATATATATTTTATATTTTTTTGTTGTTGTTTTTAAGTTTTTTTAGTATTTGTCAAAAGTATGCATAATAATATCTAGACCATGCTACTGTCAGTTTAATCTTATATCTATGACAGGCAGTATGGATTCCGTCAGCGCAGATCGACTGCCGACCTCCTTTCCTTTGTCACCCATTCTTGGAACAAGTCTATGGAACAACACGGTGAATCCCAGATTGTTGCTCTAGACATATCCAAAGCATTCGACCAGGTCTGGCACGCAGCGCTGCTTAATAAACTTGCGGCCTATGGCCTACCACCAAAACTCTGTATGTGGACAGCAAATTTCCTCTCCAACAGGAGCATATCTGTTGTTGTGGATGGCCATTCCTTTAAACTGTATCCAATTAATGCAGGAGTTCCTCAAGATTCAGCTTTAGCCCCTACTTTGTTTCTTCTCCACATCAATGACCTCCTCTCGAGCACATCCAACCCAGTTCACAGCTACGCGGACGACAGCACCCTCCATTCAAATATACAATATTCTAAGCCTGTCTCTTTAGCCCAATTAGATGAGGATCGCAGACTCATGGAGGGTTCTGTCTCCGTGGATCTCCAAAAAATATTAGACTGGGGAAGTAGAAATCTTGTACAATTCAACCCCAGCAAAACTAAGTCTTGCTTTCTTTCTCACAAGAGATACACCAGCACTAGACCCATCACAATGAACAACCAAGTTATTCAAAGTAATGAGTCCTTTTCTCTTGTTGGCATTTGTGTGGATCGAAATCTTAATTGGCACCAACATGTCACATCAATTGCAGAAGCGGCTGCTAAGAAATTAGGTTTCCTCTTCCGGGCTCGCAAATACTTTTCACCAGCTAATCTCTATACCTTATATACTTCACAAATAAGGCCAAACCTTGAATACTGCTCCCACATCTGGGGTGCCGCTGCCGCTTCTACACTCGCTATCCTGGACTCCATTCAAAAGAGAGCTATACGTCTCATCGGTGACCCTACCCTTACCCAAAGGCTGCCATCCCTTGCCCACCGACGTGCCGTTGGTGACCTCTCTCTCTTTTATAGAGGAGCTTTCCTCCATAGTTCCCCCACCTGCTGCCCTCAACAGATCCACCAGGGGAACAGAGCGAATGCACCCTTTTACTGTCCAGGTCACCAGACATAGAACATCTTGTTATGCCCGCTCTTTTGTCCCGAGGAGTTTCAAGTTGTGGAACTCCTTGCCGGCACATGTTTTTCCTTCTCCTCCGAACCTCCAAACCTTCAAGTCCAGAATTAACAAGCTGCCTCTTTCCTCCTTGTCAACACCCACGGTACGATAGTATTTAGGCTGTAAGCCCTCGTGGTGTGTTGTTGAAATAAAGAAATAAAAAATGTTTTTTTCACGGATAACTTGGCAGAATAAATTTATAAAAATTGGGTATTATGCATTTCTCACTTGACTACAAAATCGTTTCTACTTGAAATTTTTTGATGAAATTTAGTCCAGGACCGTTCTGGGGAATGGTGAATCTACTGGCGTGAACAGGTATCTTATAAAAAAATCTATAATAAAGATTTTAAAAATTTTACTCTTTAAACCTGACGAAGTGGGCCTTGAATTTTGTAGAAATATGGCGCTGATCTCTACAAAATACAGTTCATCAAGATGTACACTTTAAGTAAAATGCAGTTAAAATCGCACTAGAAATAAAGATTTTACAGGGTGACTCACAAACAAATGCGTACACACTGTATAAAAAAATATTTTAGATTTTCCAAAAAAAATTCGCTCTTTATTTGTGCCTGTATGAATATCAATTTAAACCCGGATCAGATTTACGAAGTGGTTTTTTCTTAATTAGAATATTACATTTTTTGACATATGTGAAATAGAAAATTCGCTATTTTCCGGAAATTAAGCCATATTCCGGTGATATTTTTCAATAATGTCTAGCTCAGTGAACGTTTTTACGTGACAAAACCACTTATTCCTCCGACTGTTCCTCTACGTGATAGTAAAGAATTTTTTTCACGCCCGAGGAGGTACCACCCCTTACATCAATGGGCCGGTGAAGTCCCATCTGACGTTCCCGGTTCTGGTGTATGAGTCGGTTTCCGTTATAAACAAAAATGATTATGGCTCCTCCTTCTACAAAGAATTTCAGAGATAAAATAGCCCTTCATTTTGATCTCCGGGAGAGGGGTGTACAAGGGGCACCGACACCAAGATTTAACATATCCTTCTCGAATATATGTGGCCTAAATTCTAACCTGAAACCCGTCCACCATTTCCTCCAGGCTAATAGGCCACAACTCCTCTTCCTCACCGAAACCCAGATCACTGCCAAAACAGCCACTAATCACCTTAATTTCCTGTGGTATGAGTTCCTTACTTACTTTAGCTTGTAAGGAGGTGTCTGCGCATACGTCCGTAGCAATCTACCCTGCATCAGCCTCCCCAATTTAGAAGCTGGAAGAAAACACATACTTTGGATGAAACTCTCTCTCAGGGCTGCAACTAAATTCATCTGTTGCATTTACCGGTCACCTTCTGACAACAACTTTGTCCAGCTCTTCGACAACCTTTCTGTAAAAACCGACCATCTGATTTCTGAATATCCTTCCTCCGAGGTAACTATGCTTGGTGACTTAAATATTCATAATAAGGAATGGCTAGGATCTTCAAAAACTGATCCACCAGGGAGAGCAGCGGAGGTCATCGCGGTCAGAATTTTTTTAGCCAATATGATTCATCAAACTACTTACTTTCTTCGCATCCCAACACACAGCTCAAATCCCTTGGATCTCCTTCTTACTACAAAACCTAAATGCTATAAGACATCAGTCACCACCCCCTTGGTCGCTCAGACCACGGCATGGTCACTGCTTCCTGCGCAATGCAACCTAAGGCCATACAGTCATCACACCCACGTATCGTTTGGCACTACATCTCCGTGAACTGGGACGAAATGCGGTATTACTTTTCCTCATTTCCATGGGCGTCTGTCTGCTTCTCTCATCCTGACCCTCTTATATCTCACAAAAGGTCACCGAAATAATCCAAGCTGGCATGAAATTATATATTTCACGTACACAAAAAACCTTTTCAGCCACGCAAAAGCCTTGGTTCTCTAAATCCCGTGACAAAGCCAGACTTGAAAAGGTCAAAGCTCACAAAACGCTCTTAATACCAGGAAAGCCTCTGGCCTTGACGAGATCCCAGCAATTGTTCTCAAAAAATGCGCACCAGAACTTGCTCCTGTCCTGACTCGTCTGTTTCAGACATCTTACAATAGAGGCATATTTACTAGTAACTGGAAAACTGCTCTGCTGGAGTACAACCGGTCCCCAAGAAAAGATCCAAAGCGCTTAGTAGCAAATACTGGCCTATTTTTCTCCTTTCAGTCGTCTTTAAAGTGATGGAAAAGTATATAAACACCGAATTATTAAAACTTATTGAAAATCACAGAGTAATCCACGACAGGCAATATGGATTCCGTCAGCGCAGATCAACTGCCGACCTCCTTTCCTTTGTCAGCGATTCTTGGAGCAAGTCTATAGAACTACACGGTGAGTCCCAGATTGTCGCTCTAGACATATCCAAAGCATTCGACCTGGTCTGGCACGCAGGGCTGCTTAATAAACTTCCGGCCTATGGCCTACCATCAAAAGTCTGTACCTGGGCAGCAAATTTCCTCTCCAACCGAAGCATTTCTGTTGTCATGGATTGCCATTCCTCTAAAGTGTATCCAATTAATGCAGGAGTACCTTAAGCTTCAGCTTTAGCCCCCACTTTGTTTCTTCTCCACATCAATGACCTCCTCTCTAGCACATCCAACCCAGTTCACAGTTACGTGGATGACAGCATCCTCCACTCATATATACAATATTCTAAGCTTGTCTCTTCAGCCCAATTAGATAAGGATCGTAGTCTCATGAAGGGTTCTGTCTCTGTGGATCTCCAAAAATATTAGACTGGGGAAGTAGAAATCTTGTACAATTCAACTCCACCAAATCTCAGTCTTACTTTCTATCTCATAAGAGATACACCAGTCCTAGACCCATCACAATGAACAACCAGGTTATTCAGAGTAACGGGTCCTTTTCACTTGTTCGCATTTCTGTGGTTCGAATTTTTAATTGGCACCAACATGTCACATCAATTGCAGAAGGTTTCCTTTTCCGGGCTGGCAAATACTTTTGACCAGCTAATCTCTATACCTTATATATTTCACAAATAAGTCTAAACCTCAAATACTACTCCCACATCAGGGGTGCCGCTGCCGCTTCTACACTCGCTATCCTGCACTCCATTCAGAAGAGAGCTATACTTCTCATCGGTGACCCTACGTTCGCCCAAAGGCTGCCATCGCTTGCCCACCGACGTGCCGTTTGTCACTTCTCTCTATTTTATAGATATCTGCACGGGCACTGCTCAGAGGAGTTTTCTTCCATAGTTTCTCCACCTGCTGCCTCCAACAGATCTACCAGGGGAACAGAGCGAATGCACCCTTTTAATGTCCAGGTTACCAGACATGGAACATCTTGTTATGCTCGCTCTTTTGTCACAAGTTGTGAAATTCCTTGTCGCCACATGTTTATTCTCCTTCTCCGAACCTCCAAATCTTCAAGTCCAGAATTAACAAATTGCCTCTTTCCTTCTTGTAGACACCCACGGTAGGTTAATATTGAGGCCTCGTGCGCCCTCGTGGTGTGTTGTTGAAATAAAAAATTAAAAAAGTGATTTTGAGTTTTTGAAAAATTTTCAAAATTTCACGTACTTACATCTAAAGGTCACATTTTTGCGTGGAAACTCTGAAGATCCAAAAGTTGAAAACAATAAAGACTGTCGATTAGTCCTTTGAATCTCTTTATTATTCATCAGTAGTTAACATTTGTGCCTTCTTTTACCAGATAAATTTTGCCTGCATAAATGTATCATAAGTTGTCAAAATGTTTCCCTAATTAATGTTCCAACATGTTTCCTAATTAATATGTGAAATTATAGATATCCGAATGCCCCAAGAATGCAGAGACTACATAAGAAAATTCCAGTTTGGGGGTAAGTTTACAGTACAGTTTAAATAAAGTTTATTTACTGCATTAAGATAAAAAAACCTGGACTCAGCAAGTGCGTTATGGTAGTGAATTTTCATAGAAATGCTATATCACAAAATATTTTATTATAACTTTTTTTGTTGTAACATAGAAATCTAAGTTTTGGTGTATAGTTTAATTTTTATATCGTAAACCTACCTATCAAATTTGGTTATCATAACTTTTTATTTTTTGAGAAATTTTTTTTTTTCGAATGAAAACTTAAAATTTTTCCTATATATATATATATATATATATATATATATATATATATATATATATATATATATATATATATATATATATATATATATATATATATATATATCAAAAAATTGTGGGAACGCCGTCAGTTGTAGAATAAAACTCTTTATTATAGGCCGAGCTTTTGGAACAATTTATTCCTTTATCAAGGCTACAACATGGAAAGAAAAAAGTTTACAATTTACTTGGAAAAAATATAAAAGTTTAAAATACTTACATATAACATGAGTTCTACTAAACTAATTATCTAATAACAAACATAAAACTCGGGACGCAGCAAGTGCGTTATGGTAGTGAATTTTCATAAAAATGTTTTTATTGCAAATATGTGTTTTTCTTTTAATTTAAGAAAAGAGGCATCAATTTCGGTTACCAGTATAACCTATATAGTAAAAACAATGTGCCATGTTTCATAAAAATAACTTTATTGTGTGAAAATGTACAAACATTTCCTAAAGTAAACTTAAAGTGTTCCCGGAAAAACTCGTTTCTTGGTCAACCTTATAGGTTAATAGCAAATTGGGCTATACAAATATGAAGCATTTGATCAAAATTCGCTACCATAACGCACTTGCTGCATCCGGAATTTCTTTTTTACAAACATGCATTATATTTCGATGGAAAATGCAAAAATGCAATAACATAAGGCGTGTTTGATTAAAAAAAAAGAAAATTTGTATCACCGACGACTTTTGGGCCACCCTGTGATTGTAGAAATATTTTTTGAAGATGTAGCTCAAGACACCCTATAATTAATGTATAAAGATATTTCTCATATCTTGTATAATAACGGATATATTGAGCTTTATTGATTTTTTACGAAAATTCGACAAAAATTATATACCATTAAACGATAAACTCTATAGCTAAAACTACTGCCCAGCATCAGAGAAAGGGTCTATTTGAAATGAATTTTCTGGAAACATTTTAGTAAATTGAAGGACAATGACGGTTGAAACTAAGATTTCAGGGTTTGTAAAACATCCTTCTTGAGACATTTGCTTCCCATAGCCCGTATTAGATTCACGTTATTTGCCTAAATGTTGCCGATTTTGACGTTACATAGCTAAATTTTGGTAGGTAACTTACTTATAAGGATGTAAACCCGCGTACCAAATTTGGTTGCTCGTACTTTGTTAATTTCGGAGATATAATTTTTTTTCGAAAGAAAACACAAAATTTTCGGGGAAAACCTGGGCAGATTTTCCTGGATAACGAACTTATCCAAGCCATTTGCAAAAGGAATTTATTCACCAAATTTAATCAAAATCGGACCATTATTTTTTGAGTTATCGGTGTGATACATATATATATATATATATATATATATATATATATATATATATATATATATATATATATATATATATATATATATATAAATAAACATATAAAAATTGAAACTGACCCCGGATATGTGTTCTGGGGGGCCTAATTAGCGCTCATTTGAAGAAATTTTTTCAAAATTCAAAAGTCGGGATCTCCTCATTAGTGAATTTTTTTTAAGAAAATTCACTAAAAAGAAAACCTTTTGATGAATTTGAGTGAAGTCTAATAAATGCCAAAGTGACATATAAAGCTAAATATTGTTTAATTGAATTTGATTTTTGTTTTTGTCTAGAAAATATAAAAAGGGGTAGTGATTTCTAAAATTATTATCTTTCTTTAAGTTTATTGAATTGTCGTTAAAAGTAATTTCAAATTCTTCTAAACACATTCTTTTATTACTTAAGGTATCACAGTGTAAAATAGAAACATTACTATAATATATAGTATGGCCAGTGTCGAGATTATGTTCTGACAGAGCGCAAGTTCTTTTTGTAAACGTATGTCACTTTTGTGCTGTGTTAACCTATCTTTAAGGACTCTGCTTGTTTGGCCAATGTATCTTAAACTACAATTACTACATGGAATACAATACACCACTCCAGACACTTTGGAAATTTCATCCTTACTTTTGAGTTTACTGAAAATGTTATTAATTGTTTTTGAATATCGAAACGTTATTTTAAAACTGGTTTCATCTTTAAGCATAAACTTTAACCTATTGGAAATACTTTTAATGTATGGGATTGATATGTAAAAAAAAAGTTAGATGTTTCCGAACTCGAAATTATATGGGTGTTATGTCTGTCAGATAGATTTGATACTGTTTGTAGAGATTGTCTTGTATTGTAATGGTGATTGTTTGAAAAAATGTATAAAAGTTTATTAAGTAGTTTGGGAGAATAAGAGTTGTTAACAAAAATATTAAAAAGTTTTCTTAAATTTTTTTCGTGGAAAGAAGGATGGCATATCTTTAATATTCTATTTTTTAAACCTAATAAAATGTTAATTTCAGTTTTAAATAAATGATCTGAATGAAAATTAATATATCTTTGAGAATTAGTTGGTTTTATATACCAATCTAAAATTATGTTGTTATCGTTTGTTCTAATTAATTTTGTATCTAGGAATGGTACACTCTTATCTGTTTCCTCTTTTAATATAAATTTAATATAATGGTTGTAAGAATTAAAAACCTCTAAAATGTGTGTTGTTGAATTTAGAGGAATACTACAAATAATGTCATCAACATATTTTTTTAAAAAAGGAATATTGAAATTTAATTTTGGTATACATGTTTCAAGCAAATCATCTATAACATATTGTGCAATAATTGGAGAGATACAAGCACCCATTGGAGTTCCAAAAATTTGTTTATAATATGTGTTTTCAAAAATAAAATAGCTTGAGTTAAAAATAAAATCAACTATTTCAAAAAATGTATTTTTTGGAATGGATGTTTCTAGAGAAATAGAAACCCATCTTTTCTCAATGCTATCTTTAAAAAGTTAAAGTGGTATGTTAGTAAAAAGTAAAACAATATCAAGACTAACAATTACATAATTATCTGGAATTGTAACATCCTTTATAAAATCTGAAAAGTGAAAAGAGTCTCTTATGTAATAATCGTTGTTTATATTGTAAGCTTTTGTTAAAATTTCAGTGATTAGTATAGATAATTTACTATTAGGTGAATTTATGGAAGAAATAATTGGCTTTAAAGATAAAACAGGTTTATGAATTTTAGGAAGACCATAGTATTTTGGATACGTCTGATTATATATTGTTAATTTTTTAGCCAGTTCTTGTGTAATAAAACTATTGTTTTTTTAATTTGGAAACTATTTTATTAGCTATATATATATATATATATATATATATATATATATATATATATATATATATATATATATATATATATATATATATATATATATATATATATATATATATATATATAAATTGGAACTGACCCCGGATATTGGTTCTAGGGGTCCTAGTTCGCGCTCAGTTGAAAAAATTTTTCTACGAAAATTCACTAACATTGCATGATGTGATTCACTTAAACTTTCCGGCACGACAACAAAACGTGTATTTTGATTCCGAAGACAGCAAGCAAAATAAACTATCCATGGCTTTATTCAGGACCAAAGCAGAAACATGGTGATGACGCTGGCTTCGAAATCAAATTTTTGGTGCTTGGAAACTTAGCCGTACACTCAACACGTGTAAAGCATAATATCTTAGCTACAACGTGGCATTGTCATATTGAACCTCATAGGGCACTAGTGTTTTAGTCTTGTCACAATAAAAATTTTCGATTGTTAGTGAATTTTCATTAAGAAAATTCACTTATAGTGAGGTATCGATTGTGAGAGTTATGTAAAATTTCTTAAAATGAGCGCGAATTTGGGCGCCTAAAACCCAAATCCAAGGTCAGTTAAAAAGTATATATATATATATATATATATATATATATATATATATATATATATATATATATATATATATATATATATATATATATATATATATATATATATATATATATATATATATATATATAGTGTTTCACAAAAGATGGTCTATGTCACAGGTGCACATTCAGCAAAGGAAATAAGACTATTTTTTCGTATAGACATGGGTTTTTTAAATACAGCGTGTTAAAGTTTTTGTCAGTTTTTCACGAATAAGTCCGAGTCAAATCAAAATTTTGGCGTGAAAATTGGCATGTGGGGGTTTTCTAGGGCAAGAAATTTAAATATGTTATTGTTAATAACACTGCTGGTAGAGGGCGCCACCTGTAAGACTATGCTTGCATGCAATCGGCTATAATTTTTTGACACCCAGTAATATCGACCTACCGTATAGCTACATTGCAGCCATTATCAATTGTAGGCAAAAAATGTATATTTGATCCAAATCTCTCAGACGCACCATTTTCGAGATATTTCAATTTTTTATGTCGATGTCGCTCAAAAATTAATTTTTCTCAAGTAATTAATTGTATTGTCTGCAAACTTTAACAACAAATAAAACAACAAATAAAAAAGTTTATAACATTTTATGATACCTCACTACAATAAATGTTCAAAATGGCCACCCTCCACTTCAATACGCTTTCGTAGTCTGCGGAGCATACAACGTCGTACTCTGTGAGATATTTCTGGTGTATTTCTAATTTGTTCACATCCAGGTACAATTTTTGCTGCAGATCTTTAACATTTGATTTATAAACAACACTTTTGAGATGCCCTCATAAATAAAACTCCATAGGATTTAAATCAGGGGATCGAGCCGGCCATGGCTGTGGTCCTCTGCGTCCGATCCATCTGCGTCCAAAAGTATTGCTTAGGTAATTTCTGACATTTAGTGCGAAATGTGCGGGGGGGGGGGGCTCCGTCATGCATAAACCACATGTTATGTCTTATGTCAAGAGGTACATTTTCTTATAATCCATTTAGTTGGTTTTGCAGGAATTCAAGATAAGTTGTAGCATTAAATCTGTGAGGTAAAAAAATTGGTCCTAACAAATTACACCCTACAATTCCAGCCCATACATTTAAGGAAAATTGCTGTTGATGATGCCTTTCAAAAATTGCGTGGCGATTTTCGCGGGCCAAAATATGGCTGTTGCGAAAATTAACGATTCCGTCGCGGCTAAATCCAGACTGCTTAGTGAACAATACAAAATTTAACAAGTTCTCTACATTATTATCTTGAAGAAACCATTGGCAAAATGGTAGGCGAGGTACAAAATCCCTTTCCGGAGATAGTGCCTGCACACGTTGGATGTGATATGGACGCAATTGTTGCTCATGAAGAATTCGCCATATCGTTGCATTGGATGCTCCCAGATGACTGGCCATTTCCCTAGTACTTATTTTTAAATTTTGTTCAATTTCATCCAGAACAGCCTTTTCAAAATTAGGATTTCGTGCACTTCGTGGTCTGCCTCAATCAGCGGTAACTTTATAAAGGATACCTGGTGAAAAAATATACTATATTCGAAAGAGACAGATCGATGTATAAGATAATGTAAGTATGTACCTGTTTCTCGCAGATGGATGTCGATTCCTTCTGTCTGGAATTCTCCGTTTTGGGATGGCTTCTTCATACAGTCGTTTTGCCTTACAACAGTGACCAAAAGCCCGTGAATACATAACATGCATGTCTGTTAGTTCATTGTTGGTAAAGACTTCCATCTTTAATTAGAAAAATTACGGACAATACAATTAATTACTTAAAAATAGTGAGTAGTCTCAAACGTAAAAATCAAATGTAGTATATGTCACGACGAAAACGCAAAAGTCAAGTCCCGTAACGATGGATACCACTTTGTTAAATGGTTTGTTCAAAGTATATTATCATGGTTTTTTATTTTATCTTCATGATTGTGTCTTGTCAGTTATTTTTTATGGTAAGATTTTAATATTTAACTAGATAATAAAAAAATGAAGTTTATACATGCTGATAGCAATTAAAAGGTGAAAATGTATTCCTATGATTTGTCGCAGAATTAATTTTTGAGCGACATCGACATACAAAAATTGAAATATCTCGAAAATGGTGTGTCTGAGAGATTTAAATCAAATATACATTTTTGCTTACAATTGATAAGGGCTGCAACGTAGCTATACTGTAGGTCGATATTACTGGGTGTCAAAAAATTATAGCCAATTGAATGCAAGCATAGTCTTACATGTGGCGCCCTCTACCTGCAGTGTTATTCACAATAACATATTTAAATTTCTTGCCCTCGAAAACCCCCACATGCCAAATTTCACTCCCAAATTTTAATTTGACTCGGACTTATTCGTGAAAAACTGATAAAAACAAATAACTTTAGCACGCTGTATTTAAAAAACTAAGCATTTGCCGACCCATGTTTATAAAAAAAAATAGTCTTATTTTTTTGTGCTGAATGTGCACCTGTAACATAGACCATAATTTTTGAAACACCCTGTATATATGTATGTATCCAACAGATAACTCAAAAAATACACCAAGCGAAACCAAATTTGGCAATTCCCTTCATTTGGTTAATAGCTTGGATGAGTTCGTTAAACAGTTTTGCAACTCAAATACTTTAAGAAAAAAATGCAAACAACTGCTTGAAAACGCAATATCTTTTTGATTACTAAAACTATTAAACTAAAGCTTGACAATCACATACACATTTTACAGGTCGTCCTGCCTACCAAATTTAAACTAAATTGGTTCAGTAGATTTTGAGTTATAACTAAATAAAAAATCAATAATGTGACATGAAATCAAACTTACGGCCCCCAACACGATCAAAATGTCTTATTTACTTTGAAGTTTGTGCAGCCCTAATGTTAATTAAGGACCCCGTTTATTATACTTAGTTATCTTGTGCTTATATATGTAATATAAAAATAAAAAACTCTGGACGCAGCAAGTGCGTTATGGTAGTGAATTTTCATAAAAATGTTTTTTATAAAAAATATGTCTTTTTTTTTAAAGAAAAGCAGGCATCAAATTTGGTTACCAGTATAACCTCTATAGTGGGAACAATGTACCACATTTTATCAAAATAACTTTGTTGTTGGAAAAAGGGCAAATATTTTTCGAAAACTAACTTAAAATATCCCCGAAAAACTGGCCCGATTTTCCTGGCCAACGAACTTCCTCAAGGTATTTAGCCCCTACCAAGATATAATTATTTACAAAAAGCTTTTCGACAAAACTTACAAAAAAAATTGTAAACAACTTTTTTGCGAAAGTCCAAAAACATTTTTTTACAATAACTTATTAAACATTAGGTACTAATTACCAAAATTTTACAAAAATTTCACAAACAATGATTTCTACATAAACAAATAAAGTTCGCTACCATAACGCACTTGCTGCGTCCAGAATTTTTTTCTTACAAACATGCATTATATTTCGATGGAAAATGCAATAACATAAGGCGTGTTTGATTTAAAAAAAAGAAAATTTGTATCACCAACGACTTATGGGCCACCCTGTGATTGTAGAAATATTTTTTTAATATGTAGCTCAAGACACCCTAGAATTAATATATACAAAAATTTTTCATCTCTTGTATAATAACGGATATATTGAGCTTTATTATATACCATTAAACGATAAACTCTATAGCTAAGGTTACTGCCAAGCATCAGAGAAAGGGTCTATTTGAAATGAATTTTCTGGAAATATTTTAGTAAAATGGAGGACAATGATGGTTGAAGCTAAAACTTCAGGGTTTGTAAAACATCCTTCTTGAGTCATTTTATTTCCATAGCCCGTATTAGATTCAAGTTATTTGCCTAAATGTTGCCAATTTTGACATTTTAAATCGCAACTTTGACGTTTTGAGGAAAACCCTAATTTATTTTTCTTTAATTGCCTATAACTTTTTTGTCTTTTGAGCTACAGTGCTAAATTTTGGTGGGTAACTTACCTATAAGAACGTACTAAATTTGGTTGCCCTTACTTTGTTAATTCCGGAGATATAATTTTTTTTTCGAAAGAAATTACAAAATTTTCCGGGAAAACCTTGGCAGATTTTCCTGGATAACGAACTCATCCAAGCCATTTGCAAAAGGAATTTATTCACCAAATTTAATCAAAATCAGTCAATTATTTTTTTGAGTTATCGGTGTGATACATATATATATATATATATATATATATATATATATATATATATATATATATATATATATATATATATATATATATATATATATATATATATATATATATATATATATATATATATATATATATATATATATATATATATATATATATATATATATATATATATATATATATATATATATATATATATATATATATGTTCTGGGGGGCCTAATTAGCGCTCATTTGAAGAAATTTTTTCAAAATTCAAAAGTCGGGATCTCCTCATTAGTGAATTTTTTTTAAGAAAATTGACTAAAAAGCAGTGAAACAGCAAGGGAATTTATTTACTTTAGTGCTGTATTCGATATTATGTGAAAAAGACATTATAGGCGACAATGTGGAATGTAATTTCTGTAAATATACAGTTTATTGCAAGGAGGGTTTTTAGATTTTTGTTTCAGAAACTTGCTACGAACCCTCCTTGGATGCACAAGCCACAAAAGAAATTTGTTGCAAACAACCCCTAAGAAAGTTAAGTTACCAAGAATGAATAGGAGTACTGGGCGCGGTGGAAATCTGAGCAAAAAATGCTAAAAAAACATTTAGTCGTAGTTTGAAAAGATGCGTTTTTCACATTTTGCAGCAATGCTTCCTTTAAATCCTGTCTGCCCCGCACAGCACTCATATTCGTCCAGATCCAGTAACATTCTTGAGGGTTGCTCCCAAGCAATTTTTCTTGCGCTTTATGATTTGAAGGTAGTTTTATGCATGCACAAGGAGAAGGAGAAGCCCCCGTGTTTTTAGGTGAGAGGGCAGAAACCCTCTTTGTCCTGATGGTTCTTCTTCCCCTTCTGCATCCATACAATCACCCCCAATGCATGAACCTCAGGAATGTTTTTGTGTTTTGCTTTATAGTGTATTTTTTGTTGGGTATATTTCCTGTTTATCAACTATTTTGTTTGAGTTTTGTATCAAAATTACTGTATAAATATTTAAGTAGAGGTCATGTTTTTGCTTGCCCTTCGTTACCTTATTTTTTACCGTTCCTAATTAAATAAGTTTTATAACTTTTAATACAAGGCTAAATTACTATATTATATTATTCTTATGAAAATTCACTACAGTAACGTATTTGCTGCCTCCCGAACATTTTAGTGAATTTTCTTTAAAAAAATTCACTAATGAGGAGATCTCGACTTTCGAATTTTGAAAAAATTTCTTCAAATGAGCGCTATTTAGGACCCCCGGAACCCAAATCCGAGGTCAGTTTCAGACTTTATATGTTTATATATATATATATATATATATATATATATATATATATATATATATATATATATATATATATATATATATATATATATATATATATATATATATATATATATATATGTGTGTCACACCCATAACTTAAAAAATAATGGACCGATTTTGATAAAACTTGGTGAGTACCTTCCTTTCGCAAATGGCTTGGATAAGTTCGTTAGCCAGGAAAATCCGCCAAGGTTTTCCCGGAAAATTTTGTGTTTTCTTTCGAAAAATTTTTTTATATTTTCAAAATTAACAAAGTAAGGGCAACTAAATTTCATACGCGGGTTTATATGACTATAGGCAAGTTACATACCAAAATTTAGCTCCGTAGGTTAAAGGACAAAAAAGTTACAGGCATTCAAAGAAAAATAAATTTGGGTTCTCCTCAAAACGTCAAAATCGCGATTTTAAACATCAAAATTGGTGAGTACCTTCGTTTTGCAAGTGGCTTGGATATGTTCGTTATCCAGGAAAATCCGACGAGGTTTTCCCGGAAAATTTTGTGTTTTCTTTCGAAAAAAATTTATATCTCCAAAATTAACAAAGTAAGGGCAACCAAATTTTATACGCGGGTTTATATCATTATAGGCAACCTACCTACCAAAATTTGACTAAATTTGGTGGAAAAATTCCTTTTGCAAATGGCTTGGATAAGTTCGTTAGCCAGGAAAATCTGACCAGGTTTTCCCGGAAAATTTTGTGTTTTCTTTCGAAAAAAATTTATATCTCCGGAATTAACAAAGTAAGCGCAACCAAATTTGGTACGCTAGTTAATATCCTTATAGGTAATGTACCTACCAAAATTAAGCTCTGTAGATCAAAAGACAAAAAAGTTATAGGCATTTAAACAAAAATAAATTGGGGTTTTTCACAAAACGTCAAAGTTGCGATTTAAACGTCAAAATTGGCAACATTTAGGAAAAGAACTTGTATCTAATACGGGCTATGGAAATAAAATCTCTCAAGAAGAATGTTTTACAAACCCTGAGGTCTTAGTTTCAACCGTCATTGTCCTTCATTTTAATAAAATGTTTCCAGAAAATTCATTTCAAATAGACCCTTTCTCTGACGCTTGTCACTAGTCTTAGCTATAGAGTTTATCGTTAATGGTATATAATTTTTGTAGAAATTTCGTTAAAAAAAATCAATAAAGCTCAATATATCTGTTATTACACAAGATATGAAAAAAATTTGTATATATTAATTATAGGGTGTCTTGAGCTACATCTTAAAAAAATATTTCTACAATCACAGGGTGGCCTATAAGTCGTTGGTGATACAAATTTTCTTTTTTTTTTAAATCAAACACGCCTTATGTTATTGCATTTTTGCATTTTCCATCGAAATATAATGCATGTTTGTAAGAACAAAAATTCTGGACGCAGTAAGGGCGTTATGGTAGCGAATTTTGATCAAATGCTTAATATTTGAATAGTTCAATTTGCTATTAACCTATAAGGTTGACCAAAAAACGAGTTTTTTCGGGAACACTTTAAATTTACTTTCGGATTTTTTTTTTACATTTTCAAACAATAAAGTTATTTTGATGAAACATGGCACATTGTTTTTACTATATAGGTTATACTGGTAACCAAATGTGATGCCTGCTTTCTTAAAAAAACACATTATTGCTATTAAAAAATAGTTTTATGAAAATTCACTACCATAACGCACTTGCTGCGTCCAGAGTTTTTTCTCAATATGCTCGCACCCGTCATTTAGTTTCATAACGCCTCCCCATGGGAGCGAGCCCCACAGTTTGAGAATCGCTGCTCTATACTATACTAGAAATGTACAATACAAAAAGCGTTAAGTGGTTAATACTATTTGATTTGAAAAGATGTATTCCTAAATCTTTTATTTTCTAGAGCCAAGTCAATAATATTTTTGTTTTGTTTACAGAAGAAGAAAAAGTTTATAAGGAGAAAGAAATTAACTCGGTTGTGAAACGTAAGTATGCCCTAAATTGATTTACTTAACTTTAAATCGATTAAACAGTGATTTTACACAAAACAAAAACACTTGTCATTGCAAAAACTGCACCAAATCAACTGGTGATTTAGATTAACAAGAACTACAATTAGGTGCGGCCATTACCGAAAAATAGTCGCAGTTTCAAAGAAGGTAAGGATATACCATTTGTGATTTTTTGGCTCACAACTACTTACGATTACCACAGTTACGGATGACATCATTCGCAAAGCAGATGAATGTAACCTCACTGTGCTGGTTCTGTTCGACTTCTCAAGGTCAGTAGGTGGTAGTGGACTTTTCTTTTACGTGATAGTAAAGGATTTTTTCACGCCCAAGGAGGTACCACCCCTTATATCAAGGGGCCGGTGAAGTCCCAATGGACGTTTCCATTTCTGGTGCATGAGTCGGTTTCCCTTATCAACAAAAATGATATTGGCTCCTCCTTGTACAAAAGATTCCTGAGATAAAATACCCCTCTATTCGGATTTCCGGAAGAGGGATATGCAGGGGGGCGCCGGCATCAAAATTTAACATATCCTTCTCGAATATATGTGGCCTAAATTCTAACCTGAACTCCGTCCACCATTTCCTCCAGGCTAATAAGCCCCAACTCCTCTACCTCACCGAAACCCAAATCTGTGCCAAAACAACCACAAATCACCTTAATTTCCCATGGTATGAGCTCTTTACATCCTTTAGATTTCATGAAGGTGTGTGCGCATACGTCCGCAGCAATCTACCCTGCACCAGACTTCCCAATTTAAAAGCTGAAAAAAAAGACATACTTTGGATGAAACTCTCTCTTAAGGCTGCAACTAAATTCACCTGTTGGATTTACCGGTAATCTTCCGACAACAACTTTGTCCAGTTCTTCGAATTTCTGAATATCCTCCCTCCGAGGTCACTATTCTTGGTGACTTCAATGTGTATAATAAGAAATGGCTACGATCTTCAAAAATCGATCCACAAGGGAGAGCAACGGAGGCCATCGCAGTCAGAAATTCTTTAGCCAATATAGTTCAGCAACCTACTTACTTTCCTCGCATCCCAACACACAGCTCAAATACCTTGGATCTCATTCTTGCTACAAAACCTGAGTGCTATAAGACATCAGTCACCGCCCCCCTTGGTCGGTCAGACCACGACATGGTCACTGCTTTCTGCGCAATGCAACCCGAGGTCACACAGCCATCACAAATACGTATCGTTTAGCACTACAACTCCGCGAACTGGGACAAAATGCGGGCTTACTTTTCGTTATTTCCATGGGCGTCTGCCTGCTTCTCTCATCTTGACCCCTCTGATATTTCACAAAACGTCACCGACATCATCCAAGTTGGCATGGAATTATTTTATCCACGTACACAGAAAACCTCTTCAGCCACTCAAAAGCTCTGGTTCCCTAAATCATCTGACAAGGCCGGACTTGAAAAGGCCAAAGCTCACAAAACGCTTCTATATAATCCCAGTCACGAAAACCGTCAAGCATTTAACGACGCAAGAAACCGCTATCTCCGCATTCTTTCTGAAGCAAAAAACTCGTTTAATAACGACATCCAAAAACAAAGTCCTCTCAAGCTCCAACGGCAGCAAACCCTTCTGGACTCTTACTAAATGTATTGGGAATAATTTCTGCAAGAGCACGTCCCCACCTATGGTTTCAGGGGATGAAATTGTTTCTACCGCCCTAGGCAAGGCTGAAGTTTTTGTCTCGTTGTTCGCCGGCAATTCTACATTCAACCCACGTCCAAATGTTCAACCACCAACAGTCCCCAATGTCGCGTATAAAATGACGGATATCATTTTCAAAACTAAAGAGGTACGAAAAATGCTCTCTTCTTTTAATACCAGGAAAGCCTCTGGCCTTGACGAGATCCCAGCAAATGTTCTCAAAAAATTCCCACCAGAACTTGCTCCTATCCTGACTCGTCTGTTTTAGACATCTTACAATAGAGGCATATTCCCTAGTAACTGTAAAACTGCTCGAGTACAACCCGTCCCCAAGAAAGGATCAAAGCGCTTCCTAGCAACTACATGCCTATTTCTCTCCTTTCAGTCGTCTCTAAAGTGATGGAAAAGTATATAAACACTATAATTACTATAATTTCTTGAAAGCACAATCTAATTCACGACAGGCAGTATGGATTCCGTCAGCGCAGATCAATTTCCGACCTCCTTTTTTGTCACCCATTTTTGGAGAAAGTCTATGGAGCTACACGGTGAATTCCAGATTGTCGCTTTAGATATATTAAAAAAGCATTCGACGAGGTCTGGCACGCAGCGCTGCTTAATAAACTTCCGGCCTATGGCCTACCACCAAAACTCTGAACCTGAACAGCAAATTTCTTCTCCAACCGGAGCATTTCTGTTGTCCTGCATGGCCATTCCTCTAAACTGCATCCAATTAATGCAGGAGTCCCTCAAGGTTCAGCTTTAGCCCAGACTTTGTTTCTGCTCCACATCAATGACCTCCTCTCTAGCACATCCGACCCAGTTCACAGTTACGTGGACGATAGCACCCCCCACTCAAATATACAATATTCTAAGCCTCTCTCTTTAGCTCAATTAGATGAGGATCGCAGACTCATGGAGGGTTCTGTCTCTGTGGATCTCCAAAAAATATTAGACTGGGGAAGTAGAAATCTTGTATAATTCAACTCCACCAAATCTCAGTCTTGCTTTCTATCTCATAAGTAATACACCAGCCCTAGACCCATCACAATGAACAACCAAGTTATTCAAAGTAATGAGTCATTCTCACTTGTTGGCATTTCTGTGGATCGAAATCTCAATTGGCACCAGCATGTCACATTAATTCTAGAAGCGGATGCTAAGAAATTGGGTTTCCTGTTCCGGGCTCGCAAATACTTTTCACCAGCTAATCTCTATACCTTATATACTTTACAAATAAGGCCAAGCCTCGAGTATTGCTCCCACATCTGTGGTGCCGCTACCGCTTCTACACTCGTTATCCTGGAATCCATTCAGAAGAGAGTTATACGTCTCATCGGTGTCGCTACCCTCACCCAAAGGCTGCCATTCTTTGCACACCGACGTGCCGTTGGTGACCTCTCTCTTTTTTTACATATATCTGCACGGGCACTGCTCAGAGGAGCTTTCTTTCATAGTTCCTCCAACTGCTGTCCCCAACAGATCTACCAGGGGAACAGAGCAAATACACCCTTTTAGTGTCCAGGTCACCAGACATAGAATATCTTGTTATGCCCGCTCTTTTGTCTCGAGGACCTCAAAGTTGTGGAATTCCTTGCCGACACATGTTTTTCCTTCTCCTCCGAACCTCCAAACATTCAAGTACAGAATTAACGAGTTGCCTCTTTCCTTTTTGTCGACACCCACGGTACGATAATATCTAGGCTGTAAGCCCTCGTGGTGTGTTGTTGAAATATAAAAAAACCTGTCATCGCAAAGACTGTACCAAATCAACTAGTGCGTGAGACTAACAAGAACTACAATTAACTACTGCCATTACCGAAAAATAATCGCAGCTTCAAAGAAGGCAAGGGTATACCATTAGTGATTTTTTGGCTGACAAGTTACGATTACTAGATTTACGGATGATATCATTCGCACAGCAGATAAAGGTAAACTCACTGTGCTGGTTCTGTTGGAATTCTCAAGGGCATTCGATACCATTAATCATGAGGTTTTGCTAAATATCTTGAATTTTATTGGGTTTTCCACTGCATCACGGGAGTCTATTTCAAGTTATCTTTGCGATAGGTCTCAGAGAGTGAGGTTAGGTGAAAATGTCTCAGGTTTCGCTACATTGTCATCTGGAGTTCCTAAAGGCTTCATACTTGGGCCTCTGTTGTATTCGATTTATACACACCATCTTCCGATTTATGTAAAGAATTAGTTGCCATGTATGCGGATGGCATGCAGATTTATATCTTATGTGGTCCGGAAGGCATCAATTCTGCATTGGAAAAACTTAATGAGGATTTGAATACCATATTTGTTATGGCTAAGCAGCATGCACTTAATCTGAATCCTACCAAATTTTGTACTCTTATATATGGTAGCCAACCTGGCTGTAACAGGGTCAGAAGTATTTTGAGGATCGAAGTTAATGGGGAAAGTGTACCTCTTGTGGGGGAGGCAAATGGCTTGGCACTCACCATAGGTAACACTTTAAGATATAAACAACATCTTTCGAAATGTTTACAGAAAGCATATAATTGTCTCAGAAAACTTTATCCCCATAGATCGTTTCTTCCGCAGGAGACTAAGTTACCGTTGTGTTCCACTCTGGTACTTTCTCAGCTTACTCACTGTTCTGAGGTGTTCTCGGCGTGTTTGGATTTGTATGGGTCATACCGTGTGCAAGTATTGCAGAAATCATGTTTACGCTTTGTTTATGGTATAAGAAAATATCAACATATATCTCATAAGCTGAGGGACGCTGGGTGGTTGAACATGAGACAGGGGTTTTTGATGAGGGAGGCTATGTTATATCACTCGGTTATTATAAATGGGACTTCAGCTGATCTCTACAATAAAATTACTTTCAGGACAGATATACATAACCTAAGCATTCGCAGAAACGACATGGTTACAGCACCTAGGCATAAACTATCTATTTTTGAGAGATCTTATACGTATAGAGTGTACAAAGTATTGAATGAATTAGGTTATGAAATTACAACAGACGAAAAAAACATTTGTTTAGTACGTTTTTTGAATCGGTGGCTTTAATGTGAGTATGCCGAATAATGTACTAGTCGTTTTCAATTGTATATATTTATGTTCAAGTCCGTGGACCGGGAAGCCATTAGATAGCAGGATGATGTTGGTACTTGTTGAACTTTATACTGGAAAACAGGCGTTAAATAGATCGTGTTCAAACGAATTTACGTCGATGAAAATAAAACAATATGTTTCATTTTCTGCACGCTGACGACTTATCATGGTTTAATTAATTTGTGTAAATTTAGTCGCCTACATTGGCAATGTTTTTTTTTATATTGTCCACATTTTTTTTATTGTACACTAATATTTACAATCAGAACCACCTAATATATTATATACATTAACTAATATGTGTATACATTGAGTTCTATACGTAAATCTGCTGACGAGAAATTCACATGAAGGAATTACACCCATTGGTGCTGTCCGGCAATTGTGATTTTATTTCTTACCTGCCTCCATAGATCTGATGGCCACTTTCTATTCAGTCGTCTTGTTTGGTTTTGAAGCAATGGTCTAACGGCATCATTTGGATGTTCTTCCAGTTTTAGAAGGTGTTTGTTTGCTCTTCTAGTGATTTCTTCTGAAACGAAGGGTATATTTAGATCTCTGTGAAGGATGTGGTTGCTTACATACCAAGGAGCATATGTTATGATGCGGAGAGCTTTGGACTGAAAGCGTTGAACTAGGTTAGTGTTCGATAGTTTGGAGGATCCCCATAATTCTAGGCCATAGGTCCAGATTGGCTTGATTATAGCCTTGTAAACCAGGACTTTGTTTTCGTGGTTTTCCATATGGAGTGATCTAGGCCATTTAAGTTTTGTATGTAATAACGGAATGTTTCATTTCTAGTATTTTATAATTTATGCTTCAGTCTATTAGCACTATTGTTGTAGCGTGTTTTGTCTACCGGGTGATGAGTTTGATGCCATATAGCCCTTGCTCTTCGTTTTTCTGTAATGAATTCGGTCACCTGCATTGGAATGCTATCTAACTCCTTAACTTCATCCTCTACTATAGGTGTGGCATACCATGCAGCATGTTGTATCGTTGATATTAGGTGATTTGTTGCTTCTTCCAATTCTTCTGGTGTTTTTATTTTTATTTGTGGTTGGAGTTTGTCGTTGATGTATTCTCTAAAGATATTCCAGTTTTTTGTTGTTGTTGTGTAGGACTGGTTTTGCTTTCTTTCTTATAATTGTGGCACTCACCGTTGCTACGACTGGTGTGTGATCAGATGATAGATCCAGACAAGATTGTGCTTCTAGATAGTTTTGTGATAACCCATTGACTACAAAGAAGTCTAATAAATCGGGAATTTTATTTGGATCTGTAGGCCAATATGTTGGTTCTCCCGTGGATAATGCACTGTACCTCTTTCCTATTATCAGCTTAGAGAGTCCCCTACCTTTCAGTGTTGTCAGTCCTGAACCCCAACTAGTATGTTTTGAGTTATAATCCCCACCAGCTATAAATCTAAGGTTACAAAAAAGGATTGAAAGTCTTCTTTTGTAATTCTATGTCTTGGCGGACAATAAACTGCTGATACTGTTAGTGGATTAGGAAGCTTGTTAACTTGGATCGTAGTAGCTTGTAGAAAATCTGCTTGGAATTTTGGCATCTCATAATGTGGTAATGAGTTTCTAATTATTAATGCGCTACCACCACGAGCTGTGGCTTCTGGATGTTCAGTGTGGTATATACTATATTGTGGTATTTTTAAGTGTGTTCTGTCCGTAAAATGTGTTTCTGATACGAGCAGAATGTCTATTTTGTGCATATCTGTACTTCGTGTTTTTTTTGGGTTGGAGGCCATTGGCGTTCCATAATGCTATTCTAAGAAACTGAGTCACTGTTAAGCCAGTCCATCAATGACAGTCGACAACATGTTTAGAATCATGTTATTCTGTTGCATGAGCTGACTGAACATGACCTTGAATTCGTTCAAAAATTGCACCAGTGTTATAACATTTTGCTGTTCGATATCATTATACGTAGCGTTGTTTTGCCTGTTGTGCTCATCATGACGGAGCGCTTGTGCATAAGAATGATTGATCTCTGACCTTTCGGGAGTTTTAGCCTGACTAAGATGATTTCGCTGGTTATTGTCATGTACTGAGGTATGAAGCGAATTTTGCTGATGTTACGAGGGTTGCTGTCGTAGATCTGGTTTCTTTTTGGCTAGGAGTTCTTTATAAACTTGGAAACCTTTATAATTGGATGGATCAGGACCATTACACAAAAAGCACTTAGCTGACGTGTCTCTTGTTTTGTTGCATACTTTAGAATCATGACTTCTTCCACACCTAACGCAGGCATATGGTCTATTGCAATATTTCTTGGTGTGGCATCTGGCATCTGGTACATTGGACTATGACTTTGTTTTTTCTTGGTGGTTGGATTACTATTGACTTATTATTAAGGTATCTTAGATTATATACATCTTTGTTATTGGGAGCTGGTTCAAGGTCAACAAAGAAAAGGGGCAACGGTTCTTTGGTGACTCTGTGTCTAACATTAATCAGGTTTCTGACTTTGTGTCCATTATTTTCTAGCTCCTCTTGTATATCTTTTAGGAGTACAGTATGGTGAAGGTGCTGTATCACTACTCTGTATGGCTTTTCTTCTTTCATTTGATATGTGTTGTAAATAATGTTATTCTCCTTCATGTATCTTACAAGTTTTCGGTAAGTATCTGGGGTGTTAGCGTTAAGTTTTATAGTATTATCCCGAAGAGTTTTAGTTGTGTACTGCTCTTCCTCTACAATATGTTGTAGTGAACGAATCATCTCTGGGTATTTGATGACGCCTTGAATATATATTGGGGGTGGTTTGGGAATTCTTTCTACTACTGGCTGTGAATTTCTTATCGCTATCAGCTAACGCTGTTAGGGGTGCAAATCTATTGCTAACTAAATCTGGAGATTCATCTGATGACCGACTTCCTTGTCTTTGTATTCTTTTTCTTTTATATATTAGCTGAGCCTGCTGCCATTCATTTTTGTCATTATTTATTTGGTTGCTGGTATTTGTGTTGAGACTCATGATTCCTACGCCGCTGGTATTGCTGATTATAGATTTAATATCTCTGGCTGACTGATAATTTATCTGAATTAGTGGATCGGATGTATCCATATGACTGTTGTCTGTCATAACTTTACTAAATTATTTTCCATTATGCGCTGATTAAGTATGTAACTATTTTAGTTACTATAATAAAATGTTTATTTACAAATATATTTATAAGTAAAGATTGATATTTACCTCTCTAAATATTCTCTGTAAAAATATTTATCACTTAAAATATTATTATCGCAGTTACTTTTGATAACTTTACCGAGATCGCTAAACTATACGTCCGCATCTGACCACGATTCTCACAAAATTTATTGGCAATGTATAATAATTAATTTTATGCTATTTTATTATTACAGCCCGCTTTCCCTACCACTAGTAGCAAGGATGAAGAACTGACCACCTGATTTAGTCGTTTACAATTAAGATGAATAAAAAAGTTGTATAAGAATAAGTTTTTCATTTTATTTACTACAATTCCTAAAAACCCCATTATTAATTGCTTAAAGATGCTGAAAAATGCTGTATTTGCACGTATTTCAACCTGTTGAGCTGACGCGCGTTGATTATGTTCCAATATCGTAACTAGCGATTTTTGAAATAAATTCTCACTTGTCATAAATTAACACTAAACAATTTCTAAACTTAAAAACGTCTGGAGGTGACATAATTTGACGAATTCATTAAACACATGATATAATGACTAAAGAGATATGATAATGCGGCTACCGATTTTTGTACTGTCACGCGCATGACGTCATGTGGTGGTTATAGCCACAACATAATAATAATATGCTGCGGTACAGTGAGTTTGACTTTCCATCAAATTTTAATCTCTTAACAAATTACGAAATTAAGGTTTTTTTTTATTAGGTTTTATAAATGTATTTTACTAATTTTTGTGTGCATACAGCTAGAAGTAATTTTTTATGATCAGAAGTTTATTGTGATATGATGATTAAATCAGATGTAATTTCTGAACGTCACAACGTCTGGGTTAGACATATTTCCAAGGTAAAAAATCTCTGGACGCAGCAAGTGCGTTATGGTAGCGAATTTTTTTAAACTATTTTTAATAACAAATGTCTTTCTTTGATGAAAGCAGGCATCAATCTTGGTTGCCTATATAGTAGAAACAATGTACCATATTTCATTGAAATAAATTTATTGTTTGAAAATATATAAACATTTTTCAAAAGTTTAGATGCAGCAAATGTGTTATGGAAGTGATTTTCCATAAAAATGTTTTTAATAGCAAATGGCAGCAGGCATCAATCTGATTACCGGTATAGCCTATGTAGTAGAAACAATGTACTATATTTTATCAAAATTACTTATGGTTTGAAAATATACACAAAAAAATTCGAAAATAAACTTAAATGTTGGTTTTCTATCCAACAAAGCTTACGTTAATAGCAAATTGGGTTATTGAAATTTGAAGGATTTAATGAAAATTCGGTAAATTTGCAGATTAACTCCCGAATGCTTTTTAACAAATTGTTTTCAGAAACATTACTAGGACCCCACCTGGATGCACAAACCACAAGAAAAATTTCTTGTTCACACCCCCAAGGAAGTTATGGGACTGAGAGTGAATAGGAGTGGTGTGCGGGGTAGGCAGGGTTTAAGGGGGATATGGCTTCAAGATGTGAAAAAGACAGCTTTCAAGCCCGCTTCATTCGAATTTTCTGCTCATATTTCCTTTTTACTACCTACCCCGCTCAGCACCACTACTCACTCCTGGTCCCGTATCTTCCTTGGGGGGTAAGAACAAGAAATTTTTCTTGGGGTTTGTAGATCCATGGGGGGAGGGGGGCAGGTTTCTGAAAAAAGTTTTTTGAAAAACGTTCGGAAGCTAAACTGCAAATTTACTGAAAATTCGCTACCAAAAAGCACTTACTGCGTCCAGATTTTTTTCTTACAAACGCATCATATTTCGATAAAAAATGGAAAAATGCATTAACGAATTTGATCTACGAAAATTAGCCAAAAAAAATTATACACCCCTACTCACTCCTGATCCCGTAACTTCCTTGGGGAGTGTGAACAAGAAATTTTCCTTGGAGTTTGTGAATCCAGGGGGAGGGGGGGGGGAGGGGGGGAATGGGTCTAGGCAGGATTCTGAAAACAGTTTTTTGAAAGGCGTTCGGGAGCTAAACTGCAAATTTACCGAAAATTCGCTACCAAAACGCACTTACTGCGTCCAGATTTTTTTCTTACAAACGCATCATATTTAAACAAAAAATGCAAAAATGCATTAACGAATCGGTTCTATGAAATTTGGCTAAAAAAAATTATGCACCCCCTACTCACTCCTGGTCCCGTAACTTCCTTGGGGAGTGTGAACAAGAAATTTTTCTTGGGGTTTGTGGATCCAAGGGGGATGGGGGCAAGTTTCTGAAAACAGTTTTTTTCAAGCGTTCAGGAGATAAACTGCAAATTTACCGAAAATTCGCTACCAAAACGCACTTACTGCGCCCAGATTTTTTTCTTACAAACGCATCATATTTAAACAAAAAATGCAAAAATGCAAAAATGCATTAACGAATTTGTTCTATGAAATTTAGCTAAAAAAAATTATACACCCCCTACTCACTCCTGGTCCCGTAACTTCCTTGGGGAGTGTGAACAAGAAATTTTTCTTGGGGTTTGTGAATCCAGGGGGGATGGGGGCAAGTTTCTGAAAACAGTTTTTTTTAAGCGTTCAGGAGCTAAATTGCACATTTACCGAAAATTCGCTACCAAAACGCACTTACTGCGTCCAGATTTTTTTCTTACAAACGCATCATATTTAAACAAAAAATGCAAAAAGTCATTAACGAATTTGTTCTATGAAATTTAGCTTAAAAGAAATTATACACCCCTACCCACTCCTGGTCGCGTAACTTCCTTGGGAGTGTGTGAACAAGAAATTTTTCTTGGGGTTTGTGGATCCAGGGGGATGGAGGCTAGTTTCTGAAAACAGTTTTTTGAAAAGCGTTCGGGAGCTAATCTGCAAATTTACCGAAAATTCTTATCAACGCATATTTCGATAAAAAATGCAAAAATCCATTAACAAATTTGTTCTGCGATAATTAGCTAAAGGAAGGTACTCTGCAAATTTTAGCGAATTTTTTTTAAAAAAATTCGCTTATGGGGAGATCTGTGTTTATATATATATATATATATATATATATATATATATATATATATATATATATATATATATATATATATATATATATATATATATATATCCGACCGATAACTCAAAAAATAATGGACCGATATTGATAAAATTTGCAGAGTACCTTCCTTTTGCAAGTGGCTTGGATATGTTCGTTAGCCAGGAAAATCGGACCAGGTTTTCCCGGAAAATTTTGTGTTTTCTTTATAAAAAAATTCATATCTCCGGAAATAACAAAGTAAGGGCAACCAAATTTGGTACGCGTGTTTGTATTATAAAGAGTGCACTCTGTACCAAAATTTAAGTCCATAGCTTTAAAGACAAAGAAGTTATGGGCAGTTAAAGCAATAAATGTTGGAGTTTTCCTCAAAACGTCAAACTCGCAATATTAAATGTCAAAATTGGCAATGTTTAGGCAAAGAATGTAAAACAAATACCATTTGTGAAAAGAAAATGTTGCAAGAAGAGTGTTCTGCAAACCCTTAAGTTTCAGATTCAACCGTCATTGCCCTTCATTTTACTAAAACGTTTACAGGAAATCCATTTCAAATAGACCCTTTCTCTGGTGCTTTGGCTGTCAGTTTAGTTAAGTTTGGTAGCTGTTTGGATATTTATTTGTAGGTTTAGTGAAATTTATGGTTTAACGGCCTCTACTTTTTTTTAGCTAATTATCGTGGAACAAATTTGTTAATGCATTTTTGCATTTTTTATCGAAATATGATGCGTTTATCTTAAAAAAAATCTGGACGCAGTAAGTGCGTTTTGGTTGCGAATTTTCGGTAAATTTGCAGTTAAGCTCCCGAACGCTTTTCAAAACACTGTTTTCAGAAACCTGCCTAGAGCCCCCCCTGGATCCACAAACCCCAAGAAAAATTTGTTGTTCACACTCCCCAAGGAAGTTACGGGACCAGGAGTGAGTAGGGGTGCATAATTTTTTTAGCTAATTTTTTTAGAACAAATTCGTTAATGTAATTTTGCATTTTTTATCGAAATATGATGCGTTTATAAGAAAAAATCTGGACGCAGTAAGTGCGTTTTGGTAGCGAATTTTCGGTAAATTTGCAGTTTAGCACCCGAACGCCTTTCAAAACACTGTTTTCATAAACCTGCCTAGAGCCCCCCCTGGATCCACAAACCCCAAGAAAAATTTGTTGTTCACACTCCCCAAGGAAGTTACGGGACCAGGAGTGAGTAGGGGTGCATAATTTTTTTAGCTAATTTTTGTAGAACAAATTCGTGAATGCATTTTTCCATTTTTTGTCGAAATATGATGCGTTTGCAAGAAAAAAATCTGGACGCAGTAAGTGCGTTTTGGTAGCGTATTTTCGATAAATTTGCAGTTTAGCTTCCGAACGCTTTTCAAAAAACTGTTTTCAGAAACCTGCCTAGGCCCCCACCCCTCTGGATCCACAAACCCCAAAAAAAATTTCTTGTTCACACTCCCCAAGGAAGTCACGGGACCAGGAGTGAGTAGGGGTGTATAATTTTTTTAAACTAATTTTCGTAGAACAAATTCGTTAATGCATTTTTGCATTTTTTATCGAAATATGATGCGTTTGTAAGAAAAAAATCTGGACGCAGTAAGTGCGTTGTGGTAGCAAATTTTCGGTAAATTTGCAGTTTAGCTCCCGAACGTTTTTCAAAAAACTGTTCAGAAACCTGCAGGTGAGGTCCTAGTAATGTCTCTGAAAACAATTTGTTGAAAAGCGTTCGGGCGCTAATCTGCAAATTTACCAAAGTTTCATTAAATCCTTCAAATTTCAATAACTCAATTTGCTATTAAAGCAAGCTTTGTTGGATAGAAAACCAACATTTAAGTTTATTTTCGGAAAATGTTTGTATATTTTCAAACCATAAGTAATTTTGATAAAATATAGTACATTGTTTCTACCACATAGGCTATACCGGTAATCAGATTGATGCCTGCTCGCATTTGCTATTAAAAACATTTTTATGGAAAATCACTTCCATAACACATTTGCTGCATCTAGACTTTTGAAAAATGTTTATATATTTTCAAACAATAAATTTGTTTCAATGAAATATGATACATTGTTTCTACTATATAGGCAACCAAGTTTGATGCCTGCTTTCATCAAAGAAAGACATTTGCTATTAAAAATATTTTAAAGAAAATTCGCTACCATAACGCACTTGCTGCGTCCCGAGATTTTATCAAGATGGGTCCATTATTTTTTGAGTTATCGGTCGGATATATATATATATATATATATATATATATATATATATATATATATATATATATATATATATATGTATATGTATATATATATATATATATATATATATATATATATATATATATATATATATATATATATATATATATATATATATATATATATATATATATATATATATATATATATATATATATATATATATATATAAACACAGATCTCCCCATAAGCGAATTAAAAAAAAAATTCGCTAAAAGAACAAACAAGGCTATACTCCAGACTGAATTTATTTATCAAAAGCCCTACGCGTTTCGGCCCATATATATGGCCATCTTCAGGGGCTTCCTGAAACATTACAAAAGGTGGTTGTGTCAGAAACAAAGTTTCTGGTAAGTCGGCAAGTATCACACGATACCAGCTGTTACAAAATTCTAAACAGTCTTACAAGCAAAGTCTAAAACACATTCTATAGTCAAAGCTAACATGCTCTACAAGAATTACACTAATAATAGCTTTTAGCTTTGTGTATCATTGCGATTTTCTACCAAACAACGACTGGTTAAAAATCATGAACTGTGCTCTAAAACACTTACATAATTCATTGCTTACTCGTAAAATAAGCGTCGTACAGAAAATTATCGAGAGAGTCATTTTGTTCACGAATAAAAGTAAGATTAAAAAATAAAAAAATAAAAAAAATATCATTGGCGTACCCGTTTTTTTCTTGAACGATAACCTATGACATGTGGGTACGCGCGCCACTGCTGGATTAGCCGATTCAATTGTTATGGTAGAATACGCGCCTTCAATAACAGCCTACACATGCGAAGTTTCAGCAAAATATATGTGCTACTTTTTAAAAAATTGGGTAATTTATTTTTTGAAATTCAACTTCAACACCCTGTATTTTTTAATGAAGCATTATAGGGAAAATTTGTATAGGACATACCCTCTCTAAAATTGTTCAAAGAACATGGGGTTTCATTTTTGGTCACCACTTATGAATTACCCTGTATCTCTATCAAAGACACAAGATAGATTAGCTGTTCATAGTAAAATATTACCTTAGCTATCAGGTTAGACTGAAACACAAGAACAGCTAAACCACTCACAAATTACCATACTATTTCAAACAATGATGAAACCATGTTTAAAAAAGCCTGGACGCAGCAAGTGCGTTATGGTAGTGAATTTTCATAGAAATGATCTGGCACAAAATATTTTATTATAACTTTTTTTTCTTGTAATATAGAAATCTATATTTTGGTGTATAGTTTAATTTTTATATCGTAAACCTACCTACCAAGTTTGGTTATCATAATTTTTTTATTTTTTAAGATAAAAATTTTTTTCAAATGAAAACTCAAAATTTTCCCTCGTCTTATTTTTCTGATTAACGAACTTATCAAAGCCATTTACAAAAGGAAGGCACATGCCAAATTTTGTCAAAATCGGCCCATTGTTCTTTGAGATAAAAAATTTTTTCGAATAAAAACTCAAAATTTTCCGGAAAAACCTCGTTCGCTTTTCTTGACTAACAAACTTGTCAAAGCCATTTACAAAAGGAAGGTACATGCCAAATTTTATTGAAATCGGCTTATTACTTTTTGAGATAAGAATTTTTTTCGAATGAAAACTCAAAATTTTCCCGGAAAACCTCGTCCGATTTTCCTAACTAACGAACTTATCCAAGGAATTTACAAAACAAAGGTACGTGCCAAATTTTATCAAAATCGGCCCATTATTTTTTGAGTTATCGGTGTGATATATATATATATATATATATATATATATATATATATATATATATATATATATATATATATATAAATATATATATATATATATATATATATATATATATATATATATATATATATATATATATATATATATATATATATATATATATATATATATATATATATATATATATATATATATATATTGTCACGGTGTGACTAATCTTGAAGGGATTATCTAGCTCGATAATAAACCGCAATAATAAATGCAGCAACAATAACTGCAGCCGCGTAATAAACTACAATTACCAATTGTAACGGTGGGAATATTCGCGTACGCTCCGGTAAAATAATACGCGAAGCCCGACACGTTAAGCCGCAGAGGTTGCTTTCGCGAGGAGAATGCATCGGGAGTCGCCGAAGGCCGGACACGCGCAGAGAGCGCAGGGCTAGGAATAGCGGTGAGGTCGGAAACCGCGACAGAATCGGGAGTACGAGTGTCGCCGTGGAGAAGCAAGTACGTCGACAGTGAGGGAGCCGTGGTAGAATACGCCGAGTGAAAGATCAAGTTACCGGAGGGAGCAGAGAGCAAGGCCAGTGCAGGGCACCGCCGGAGAGTTTGCCGTGTGAGCATCGCCGCCGAGGAAAGCCCCAGGTACGTGACAGTGGAATATTATTTAGCAGGCCCGTGGTAAAATTGTCTAACGCTCTGTCGCAGCGCTGAGTGCCTTCGGGCGGTGAAACGGGGCCTGCTGAAAACCGCTGCACGCTCTCATCGCCAGGGGCGGTGCTCGCGGGCTTCGCCTGGGTGGTTAGGGGGCCACGGTCCTGAGGCTCCGATTCCCCCGGGACCACAAGGGAAGCGGCCGAGCGGAGGAATAGTGTATCGGGACGGTTGGAGTGATTGCACTCTCCGTTCCAGTCAAAAACGACCCTCCGGGAAGCCGCCCCCTGTATCCTGGCTAATGCTGGTTTGTGCCATACGAATTAGTGCGCAGCTAGCTTAGCTCTATGTGGTGTTCGACGCACCCCGTAAGTTGCATGCCCGCCTGGGAACATCCGCTATTAACCACTATCCTGCCACCACCCTGCACCGCTTAAACGTCGTTGCCGCTTTACCGCCCCCGTACAATCCGCGCGTAACCATAATTTAAGCCAAATAACCACCTCTGCCTCTGGCCGCCCATTATTGCTAGGCTGCTTGGTAACAGGACCCCGTTACCACCGTGTTTATATAATTAGACAATAGAATTTTATTTTAATTTACTCGGTATTTCATTTAGCCTCCCCAGAATATCCACCCAAATACAATTCAACTCCAGCTCTTTAATAAAGACCAGAAGTCCCGGGGGACTTTGTCTTGGCTTAGGAGGACCCTGTCTCCACTAGAAATTACCCTGGGCTAGTGTATCCGTTGACAGTGACTTGGGAGAAGGGGAGCATCCAGCAGGAGCGTGTTTACTCCTTGACAAACTCTATAAACACTGGCGTCCGAGCATGATCCCGTAGGAAAGCCGTGTCCCGGAAGTCATCCCGAAATTCCCCAGGTTAGGGAAAACTAGTAGTAACTCCCGGCCACCCCAAGTGGCCGTCACAATATATAAACATATAAACATATAAAAATTGAAACTGACCCCGGATATGGGTTCTAGGGGTCCTAGTTCGCGCTCATTTGCAAAATTTTTTTCAAAATTCAAAAGTCGGGATCTCCCCATTAGTGAATTTTTTCTACGAAAATTCACTAATGCACAAACTTACAGCACATATTTAATGTTTAAAGTTCGTTCCACCAACGTTTCTCCCTCAAAGTGATATCACTATACAAACTGTATAAAGAAAAAGTACAAAAAAATAAACTAAACATTTTGACATACACCATCTCAAGAAAACATTATGAATTATGCAAATTTTGTGAAGAGACAACCTCAGAGAACTTTATTAGGTTAACCCATTAAAAAGTTAAATATTTTAGATTACACAGTAACTATGTTACAGTTACTTGACAGTCAACCCACAAATTCTTCTCTCATATTCTGAGGTAACCAATAGCAGTGAAATGCCTTGAGCAGACTCTTGCCATGTGGTAATATCAATGTTGTTAGCAGGTTTGCAGACATTTTTCTACACTTATATCATCGTATTTTAGGCAGGAAATCAAAAAATAGTTTTTCTCTAAGAAAGTTCATTGGTTGATTGTCCTAGTTACACCCGTGAACAGCGCAAAGCATGTTTGGTTGTATATTAAATGCAAACACAATTAAAAAACACAGCTCTTATTTCTGCTGCTAACTCCAGATTTTATCAGCCAAGCTAGATACTATCGCACCTACAAAGGTACATTTGAAAATTAATCACTACAATAACCAAAAGTTGCAAACTCTAAAGAAACTGTAAAAGATGGAATTAATATTCAAATTATACCGCCAACTTTTCACTCACCACATGACGTCATAGAAGGAGCGTGGAATATGCGCAATATCATATCGCTTGTAAAGTCGTTATATCATGCATTAAACATGGTTACTTTCAGACAGACAGTTATTATTACACCCTATCTTAAACTGTAAAAATGAGCTATTGGCAAAAAGCCGCGGCCCCAATTCAAGAAACAACAACAGTAAAACCCTATGAGCGTCGGCTCTCTCGAAGCATCTCCAGGGGTTAATACCTAAGATACAAAATATGGTGGTGTCAGAAACCAGGTCTCTGGTAGGTCTAGAATATAAGCATGACACGTACACTTGGAGAACCCAAATCACCACAACACATATTTTTAAAGACCTGACAATCATTTCACTTGCTAGGAAGCGCTTTGGATCCTTTCTTGGGGACGGGTTGTACTCGAGCAGTTTTCTAGTTACTAGGGAATATGCCTCTATTGTGAGATATCTGAAACAGACGACTCAAGACAGGAGCAAGTTCTGGTGCGCATCTTTTGAGAACAATTGCTGGGATTTCTTCCAGGCCAGAGGGTTTTTTGGTATTCAGTGAAGAGATAATCTTTCGTACCTTTTTAGTTTTAAAAATGAAATCCGTCATTTTATGCGCGACTGTTGGAGGTGAGTTGAGAGTAGAATACCGGTTTCTTCCGTCGTTAAATGCTTGACAGTTTTCTTGACTGGGATTGTGCAGAATGTTTTGTGAGCTTTGACCTTTTCAAGTCTGGCCATGTCACAGGATTTAGAGAACCAGGGCTTTTGAGTGGCTGAGGAGGTTTTCTGTGTACTTGGAATAAATAATTCTATGCCAGCTTGGATAATTTAGGTGACGTTTTGTGAGATATCAGAGGGGTCAGGATGAGAGAAGCAGACAGACTCCCATGGAAATGAGGAAAAGTAATTCCGAATTTTGTCCCAGTTTGAGGAGCTGTAGTGCCAAAAGATACGCAGGTGTGATGACTGTGTGACCTCGGGTTGCATTGCGCAGGAAGCAGTGACCATGCCGTGGTCTAAGCGACCAAGGGGGGCGGTGACTGATGTCTTATAGCATTCAGGTTTTGTAGTAAGGAGGAGATACATGGGATTTGAGCTTTTGGATGCGAGGAAAGTAAGCAGGTTGCTGAACCGTATTGGCTTAAGAATTTTTGACTGCAAAGGCCTCCGCTTCTCTCCCTTGTGGATAGGTTTTTGAAGATCCTAGCAATTCCTTGTTATGGACATTGAAGTCACCAAGAATAGTGGCTTCCGAGGAAGGATATTCAGAAATCAGATGATCGGTTTTTTAAGAAAGGTAGTCGAAGAGTTGGACAAAGTTGTTGTCGGAAGGTGACCGGTAAATGCAACAGATGAATTTAGTTGTAGCTCTGAGAGAGAGAGTTACACTTATTTCCTTTTTCAAAACAAATTTTATAAACAAGTTCGAGGTGCTCCAATGGGTTCACTACTCTCTCCTGCATTGGCTAACATTTTCATGAAAAACTTCGACACACAAGCCCTCAATTCATCCCAACTTAGACCAATCTCACCATCACCCATCGCAACTAAATTCCGTGGTTCGAACACTAGTAACACGATCCCTCCGACTAACGGACAATAACAATAAACAGGCAGAATTAAACTTTTTAAGATAGACATTGCTAGAAAACGGATACGACAATAATCACATATTACGAAACACAACAAGAGCAGACAGAGTCCACACAACAACACACAGCTATTTACCATACATTAAAGGCGTTACCCAAGGATACGATTCCAAACGATTCCCACGAAGATTACGAAATTTCTTGTTCCGACTGTTCTCGAAATTATGTAGGACAAACAAATAGACGCATCCACAATAAAATATACGAATACACTCTCGCAGTTAGAAAATCTGACCCCTCATCGGCGCTGTCTATGCATCATAGTCATACAAGATAGACTTCGGCAATGACAAAACAATAGCTCCGGTTTACAACTCCAAAACCAGAATTATTAGCGAGGCAATCGAGATCGAAAAACGTCCCGATTGTTTAAATAATGGTCTTCGTCTTCCGATTACTTGCAAACCTATCATATCTTCATTACAAACACACACAAAGACAATAAATATAATAGACAATTTTATTTCCCCATTACCTAACTCAACAAATACATGCACTCTTCTTAATCCTTTAAGTACCGTGACGTAAGTCCCTGACTCAACAAATACCTGTAATCCTCTTAATCCTTTAAGTACCGTGACGAAAGCCCCTGACTTATTGACCGTGACCCGACTGATTACACTGATAACGAAGCAGGTAGACACAACGATAGATACAAAACAAGACTTGCAACGAACTGCCAGATCTCTCTTAGGTCTAGAGTTGAACAACACACTGAGACCTTAGAGACGATCTACGGCGAGATTTGCGGAGTAGGTAGATTGAGGCCCCGTAATCGAGCTACAACAACCCAACCCACCTTTGTTCACCGCTCTAAGGAGTAGGCACATTGATTATATATTTCCTTTACCTCTTGAAAATGGCTCTAAAGCAGGAGCCGGAACGTCGAGTTTTAATAATCTGGACGTGGTTTAACCCGAGAATCAAGTATGTATCAGAATAAAGACCGCCGAAATCTTTCCGAATATATATATATATATATATATATATATATATATATATATATATATATATATATATATATATATATATATATATATATATATATATATATATATATATATATATATATATATATATATATATATATATATATATATATAAAGGGTGACACACTTAAGATGAAGACATGGCTGTATTTTCTTTATTTTTAGAGATAGCGATTTTATTTTTGTACAGATGTAAAACGTCAGTAGACTGTTTGAATAGCCTACACACTTTAAATGTCAGCTGTCAACCCAGCCTACTAGGATTTCAGGAATAGGGCCGGTTCTCTATATTTTGCGATGCGTTAGAGATGCCAAAAAAAGTTACTTTAAGAAGTTAGTCAGAATTTAATTCTAACGAAAGGTACCGAGTTTCAAGTCAAAATTCGAAGTTTTGCTTTTTTGTCAATTTTTAGGTCCAAATTTTTCATCAAATTTTAACAGGTAGATTGCGATTGAAACAAATTAGCATCTTGTAAATATTGAGATAAATGTCAAATTGACATTAACTGTGAGTCTGCCACCAAAATGCCTGTTGGACGTCACATTGTAAGAGGAAAAATTAAATTTATAAGATTTTTCGGTGATAGTGTTTGAAATAGCAGAGAAGTTGCTAATGAATTCAATCGGAAACATCCCCATAGAAATCCAATTACGCGAGGAACTGTAGCAGCTCTGAATGCACGATTTTCTCAAACGGAAAGTGTGGTAAACAATATCTCGGATGTTAGGAATCGAAGAAATAGTGAAGATAGCATAATCTTAGCTTCAGCTCAAGTAAATCCCCAGATGAGTTTACGTCAAAGGGCTGATGCATTGGATGTAAGTAGAGAAAAAAATCACAAGATGCCTTGTGCCTCATAAAATAAAGCCTTTCACGCCAAAGTTTCTGCACTCGTTGAGAGAAGGTGATGAGCTCAAACGATTAGATTATTGGCTTTGGACGCAAGGTAACTTTCTGAATGATAGAAAATTTTTAAGTAAAATTTTATTTACGGACGAGCAACATTCACTACCAATGGAATAGTATCTGCCCAAAATTCTAGATATTGGTCTGCTCAAAACCCTCACTGGGTTATCAGTTGTGAAGCCCAGTATTCACAAAAAATTAATACGTGTTGTGGAATTTTAGGGGATAGAAGAATTATTCCTTTCTTTTTGACAACACCTTAAATGCAGATAGATGGCTTCATTTTTTTTTAATAATTAATTATAGGACTGTATCAAAGATATGCCTATCAACGGGCGACAAGATACGTAATTTCAATTAGACCATGCATCCTTAAAAACTCTCAGTTAGTCAGAAATTGGTTAAATCTACATTTTCCATCAAGATGGATTGGCAGAAATAGTCTTTTTGAACAGTGGCCTCATCGGTCTCCTGACATTACGCCACTAGACTTCTATTTCCGGGGTTCTGTTAAGAATAATGTGCACAAAGAAAGGTCCCAAAGTCGCGAGGAACTTTGCGAGAAAATAAGACAGGCTTGCCGTGAAATTAATATAGCAGAACTAAGAAAAGTTGTCAGCAATAATCGTAAACAGATCGAAAAATGCATCAGGCTTGAAGGTGGGCTAGTTGAAGCAGACTACTAATTTTATATTCTATTTAATTGTACGTTTGTTAGAGTTTATATTTAAGTTGAGTTGAATAAATCACGTACCATTGTTTTCTTTTGATATTGACGATCTTTGTCGTTTCCATCGTAATCTACCTGTTAAAATCTGATGAAAAATGTGGACTGTTCAAAAATATTTAAAAGGTAAAAATTCGAATTTTGACTTGAAACTCGGTATCTCCAGCTAAAACTGAATTTTGAATAACTTTTTAACGTAACTTTTTTTGATATCTCTAACGCATCGCGAAATATAGAGCACCGGGCCTATTCCTGAAATTATAGTAGGTTGGGTTGACATCTGACATTTGAAGTGGGTAGGCTATTCAAACAGCCTAATGACGTTTTACATCTGTACAAAAAACTACATCGCTATCTCTAAAAATAAAGAAAATACAGGCGTGTCTTCATCTTAAATGTGTCACACAATATATATATATATATATATATATATATATATATATATATATATATATATATATATATATATATATATATATATATATATAATAACAGACAAAACAAACATAAGAAACTGAGACTGATGCTGGATATGTGTTCTAGGGGGCTAGTTAGCGCTCCTTCTAGGAAATTGTTTCACAATTTTAAAGTCTACGCAAATTCACTAAACTGAAGCAAAATACAGGGTGTTCCAGCTTTAAAAAATATAGCTAAGGTCGTTTATAACCTATCCGACAGCCTGTGTATGCAGAAATAATATGATCTGTAGTTCTCGTTAGCCCCTGCAACTATTATACTGAATATTTTCTTCTACTTTCTACAATAACCGAGCTATTGGACTTGAGCGCATAGCTGTATCACCATACAATGGGTAGATAAAACTGTCAGCTGGTTTTTTACCCCTAGTCAATTAATTTAACGTTTAAAACTGATTTTCATCTATATGGTTATTCAATACTGATAGTAGATCTCCTTTTATTGCTTATTTAAGTTCAAACTGCTAATTACTTAAAAGATATCCATTCAATTTCAGTTGCTAATTACAAATTTTGAAATTTAATTGATAGCAGTAATCAGGTGTTAATAAATTTTACTGTACATTTCCTATAATCCACTATTGGTATATATAAGACCCCAATTCAACAGAAACTTTAGTTGTAACTTCCAAAATGTGTAGCAATACCCTGTTGTGCTTGGCGCTCGTCGCTTTTGTTTTTGTTGTAAGTTTATTTATTTATTAATGTGTGATATCTTTTCTAAAACATTCAAAACATGTATAATTATTTACATCTATCAACATATAGAGCTCAAGCTCGCATTTAACATAATTTTAAAAAGATCTGGATGCATAAGTACACTTGGAGAACACCCAAATCACCACAACACATATTTCAGAGACCATACGATCGTTTCGTTGACAATGTCAACATCTCCAGAGGAAGAAAATTCTATGTTGACATTGTCAACGAAACAATCGTAAGGTCTCTGAAATATGTGTTGTGGTGATTTGGGTGTTCTCCAAGTGTACTTATTAGTGCTCATCACAGGTTCGAGTTTTCACATAGTGTCTGAATGCAGCAAGTAAATCGTGGCAGCGAATATTCATATAAATGATTAATGAAATGTACATGACAAGAATAAAAATGTGTTAAATACCCACATATAAAGCGAGTGTTAAAATAATTGAATTTGGAAAAATTTAATAACAACAAACATGCTGTTTTTTAGTTCTATAATTTCTTAATCGCTATTTCAATAATTGACAGTCCAACGTATACATATTTTTTATTTTTATTTCAACAACACACCACGAGGGTTCACAGCCTAACTACTATTGTACCGTGGGTGTCGAAAAGGAGGAAAGAGGCAACTTGTTAATTCTGGACTTGAAGGTTTGGAGGTTCAGGGGAGAAGGAAAAACATGTGCCGGCAAGGAATTCCACAACTTGGGGACAAAAGAGCGGGCATAACAAGATGTTCTATGTCTGGTAACCTGGACAGTAAAAGGGTGCATTCGCCCTGTTCCCCTGGTAGATCTGTTGGGGGTAGCAGATGGAGGAACTATGGAAGAAAGCTCCTCTGAGGAGCGCCTGTGCAGATATTTATAAAAGAGAGAGAGAGGTTACCAACGGCACGTCGGTGGGCAAGGGATGGCAGCATCTAGGTGAGGGTAGGGTCACTGATGAGGCGTATAGCTCTTTTCTGAATGGAGTCCAGGATAGCGAGTGTAGAATCGGCAGTGGCACCCCAGATATGGGAGCAGTATTTGAGTTCTGGCCTTATTTGTGAAGTATATAAGGTATAGTGATTAGCTGGTGAAAAGTATTTGTAAGCCCGGAAGAGGAAAACTAATTTCTTAGCAGCCGCTTCTGCAATTGATATGACATGTTGGTGTCAATTGGGATTGTGATCCACAGAAATGCCAACAAGTTAAAAGGTTTCATTACTTTGAATAACTTGGTTGTTCATTGTGATGGGTCTAAGGCTGGTGTATCTCTTATAAGATAGAAAACAAGATTGAGATTTGCTGGAGTTGAATTGTACAAGATTTCTACTTCCCGAGTCTAATTTTTTGGAGATCCACAGAGACAGAACCCTCCATGAGTCTGCGATCCTCATCTAATTGGGCTAAAGAGACAGGCTTAGAATATTGTATATTTGAGTGGAGGGTGCTGTCATCCGCGTAACTGTGAACTGGGTTGGATGTGCTAGTGAGGAGGTCATTGATGTGGGGAAGAAACAAAGTAGGGGGTTAAGCTGAACCTTGAGGGACTCCTGCATTAATTGGATACAGTTTGGAGGAATGGTCATCCACGATAACAGAAATGCTCAGCTTGGAGAGGAAATTTGCTGTCCAGGTACAGAATTTTGGTGGTAGGCCATAGACCGGAAGTTTATTAAGCAGTGCTGTGTTCCAGAACTGGTCAAATGCTTTGGATTTGTCTAGAGCGACAATCTGGGATTCATCGTGTTGTTCCATAGACTTGTTCCAAGAATGGGTGACAAGGGAAGGGATGTCGGCAGTTGATCTGAGCTGACGGAATCCATACTGACTGTCGTGGATTAGACTGTGTTTTTCAAGAAATTTAATAATTCGGTGTTCATATACTTTTCCATCACTTTAGAGACGACTGAAGTTAGAGATATAAGCCTATTTAATGAACGCTAATTATACTGGCTTTAAATAAAAATTCGGAATTCAGATCTCTAAGTTAAAAGAACAAAAAGATATAGACATTTAAAGAAAAAAATGTTAAGTGCCACTGATGATAAAAAGAAAGCGCAAGAACAAGATATTTTTTGTGATTAACAAAACCAATTGAATATTATATACAATGGTTAAGTTTTCTTGACGCAAAATGGTCCAGAAGTAGCAAAAAAATATTTTGAAAATTTTATAATTTTTCTTCTTAAAACGTCAAAATAGCGATTTTAAACGTCAAAAATTGCAATTTTCAGACAACGAATCTGAAACAAAAACGGATTGTGTAGAATAAATGTCGTAATAAGTGTGTTTCAAGTTTCAGCTTCAACTATTATTGTCCTTCATTTTACTAAAATATTTTCGGCAAATCCATTTCAAATAGACCCTCTTTCTGATGCTTTGGCATTAGTTTCAGCCACATAATTTATGATTTAATAGTATATATTTTAGCAAATTTTCGTAGAAAAAATTTGTTATTGGGAAGACCGCGATTTATGAATTTTAAAAAGATTTCTTCAAGTGAGCACAAACTAGAACCCCTACATACCATATACGCGGTCCGTTTCAGTTTTTGTCTGTTTAGACATATACAGGGTGAGGCATTTCTACGGTAAAGCTCAATATATCCACTATTATACAAGATACCATAAAAAATTATATACGTTAATTATAGGGTGTCTTGATTTGCATCTTATAAACCTATTTAGGCAATAACAGGGTGGTCCATAATTCCTTAGTGAGACGCATGTTCTTTTAATATCGCTTATGTTACATTTTTGTATCTTCCGTCAAATTATAATGCATGTTTGTAAGAAAAAAAAAATTGATATAGTTCATCGTTCTTGAGTTACTTCAATTATTTTGCAACTTTTCACGTTTT